>CM026297.1:3354339-3521558 GCA_014851415.1 Cnaphalocrocis medinalis
ATTTAATTGCATTTTAGACGGTATTGTTGATAGCCCACCCCTTTTACCCTTAATGTAACTCCAAATAGCTTTTGGATTTTTAGATATATTAGACTCAATCGAATGCTTGTAATTGCGGAGGCAAGTCTCGTGAAGTCTATGACATCTGTCTCGAAGTAATTGAAACTCCAACTCATCTCGTGGATTACCATATTTGCGGTATTTCTTACGTGCCTTATTTTTTTCTGCTAAGAGTTTAATGAGAGATGCACTGAACCATTGGGGATAGCCCGCTTTAACAGGTTTTTTTTTAGGCACAAACTCCTCAATAACATTATCCAAGACCTCATAGAATTTGCCACCATTAAATTGACATCGCCAGGGTAAGACATCACACTTAACCAATTAATAGATTTGAGTTTAATAATAATTGATTCATAATTAGCTTTATAAAAATTATACCTTACATTAACCTTTGGACGGAGATAGTCAATATCATCCTGGAATAAACTTAATAGCAGGCTTGGATGATATTTATTACAACTAATTAAATTACTTAGAGGACTAGTTACAGTGGCATTCAAAAAACTACACAGTATTAAATCCAAAAATCTACCATCACTATTGCTTACACTATTTAGCTGGTATAGGTTATTGGTTGAGATAAAGTCAATAAATGTATGTCCCAAGATAGTACTATAATTGGATGGAAACATTTGAGAGCACTTCGCTCTAGTATCCCAATGAATGAAACCAAGGTTGAAATCCCCCAGGATTACAAGGTCATCACACTGATCTGCAATACTTTCTAAGTTTTCGAGAACATATCTGATATAGCTGAGTAGAAGTGTTCATCAAGCGTCGCTTGTAGGTCGACATACTCTTGATGGAGGACTCGGCTCGAGCGGACGAAGTTTGTCCCATTGTCGCTGTAGACATGACGCGGGCTCCCCTTCGTGCCGCCATCCTGCGCAGAGCTGCTAGGAACGATGTGATGATGTCAGGTCGGATGACCAATTTCCAGGTGGATGGCTTTTGTCACCATGCATACAATACTACAATATAGCCCTTGGTCGTTTTAACTCCTCGCCCTTTGTTTGTTTTTACGTCGACGAATCCAGTCAGGTCGACACCGGTATGATAGAAGGGGCGAGAGGGAGTGACCCGAGCGGAAGGTAGATCACCCATGAGCTGATCATGCTTCAAGGGATTGTGTCGACGGCATCTAACACATTTACTTAGTCGACTTTTAACAGCTCTGTTGCCGCCTATGATCCAGTATTTTTGACGTATAAAAGCCGATGTTAAGCGGGCTCCACCATGGAATATAAGTTCATGTGTTTGATCTATGATGAGATCTGCCAGACGGCATTTGCTGGGGATGATGATGGGGTGCTTCCGCTCAGGATCTATTTGAGCATTCCTGAGCCTTCCCCCGACTCTAAGAATTCCATCATTATCTAAAATGGATTCAGTTCGCTTAAATTGCTCTTAGTTGATAGTTTATTGATTTTAATTTATTATTTCCTGATTTACACTCTTTATTTTGCACATATTTGATAATCATTTGTTTACTTTTCTTTATTTCTGATAGTGATAAGTATTTTTGTTTATTTGCATTTTTTGATATAGTTCTAAGTATCCAGGCTAGTATTCGTATGATTTTTGTAAATGAACTGTGTTCTGATAATAACCGGTGTATGATATCGTCATCTACATTTGGTTCGGTGACAATGTTTACTTGTTTTGTGCATTTCCGTTCCAGGTCGGTCATGTACGAGGATTGCTCTTCATCGCTACGGTAACCTGGGAGCCACGATGGTCCTGACCACCAGCTAGGATGATCTATCAATTGGGTAGGGTATAAACCGCGGCTTGCGCAGTCGGCAGGGTTTTGCTCAGATTTTACATACCGCCAGCATTCGGGAGGCATGACGTCAGTGATTTTCTTCACCCTGGTGCTAACGAAGGTCTTCCATCTAGCTGGGTCTCCATTTATCCACCCAAGACAAGCCATGGAATCACACCAGCCATAAACTTTGATATCGTTGCCGCTCAAACATTGCTTGGCCTTTGACATTAAATTTGACAGTAGAACTGCCCCACATAACTCAAGTCTTGGAAGTGAAACAGATGAGTTACATGGCACTAACCTGGTTTTTGCGACAAATAATGTTACATCTGATTTGTCTCCTTTATTTATTTTACAGTATATGACAGCCGCGTATGCTTTCGTGGAGGCGTCACAGTAGCCGTGTAATTCGACGCAATCGTTTTCCATTGTTTTAATCCATCTGTTAATTTTTATTTTATCAATGTTTTTCATATCTTCCTTGATTTTAATCCATTCTGTACGAATTTCATCCGGTAATTGATCATCCCAGTTGATATTAGATAGCCATACATTTTGAAAAAGTATTTTTAACTTGGTTGATAGCGGCGCTAGCAGTCCCAATGGGTCGAATAGCTTAGAAATGTTAGAAAGTAGTGATCTTTTCGTGTCATGTACTGATGATAGGCTGATTTTGTTGTCAAATGATAAAGTGTCTTGTTCCGGGTTCCAGCTGAGGCCAAGGGTTTTGGCCTGTTCTGATCCCTTAAAATTGAACTGCTCTTGTTGATCTTTAGACATGGTTACATCATTTAGCTGTGGGATATTCGATCTCCACTTACGAATGTTAAAGCCACCTGCTTTTAACAACTTGATAAGGTCCTCGCACAGCAGCAAGGCTGACGGGATATCATGGGCGCCGTGTACCAGGTCATCCATATAAAAGGATTGCTCAAGGACGTCGGGTGCTGATAAAGAAGCTGGGCTACCGCTCCTGAAGTTAGACTTTTCATCTGATGCTAATTGTTTCAGGATCATCATCGCAAGGAAAGGGGCTGCCCTGGTACCGTATGATACCGTGGTTAGTTGATATTCTTTGATAGGTTCATTGATACAGTTACGCCAAATGATTTTTTGATATTTTTGATCCTCGATATTCATCCAAATGAAACGAAACATTTTCTCTAAGTCAGCTGTAAATGCGTACTGATACTGTCTCCATTTAAGAATCAAGGACTGCAAGTCTTGCTGTAGATTAGGCCCGCTCATCATTACATCGTTTAGGCTACAACCGGATGATGTTTTCATAGAAGCATTGAAGACAACTCTAAACTTGCTGCTGGATGCTTCTGGACGCTCGACTGCATGATGAGTGAGATGACAGTCAGGTGTCGAATTGTTTGAAGCGAGAGTCATATGGCCTAACGATTGATATTCATTCATGAAGGCCTTGTATTCCTTCTCCATGAGTTGATTTTTGCTAAACTTCCGTTCTAATGTTCGAAACTGTGCTATAGCCTTGTTCTTAGAATTGCCCAATTTTTCCTGGAAATCAGGCTTGAAAGGTAATCGAACCTCATATCGACCGTCTTCCCGCCGCGTGGTGGTGTCTTTGTAATATTGAACACACTGCTGATCTTCGGTTGATAGGGTTGAGTCCTGGGTCGTTATATCCTCTATTTCCCAAAACTTATGTATTTCTTCTAATTCGGTAAGTACGACATTGCATTGTAGGGTTTTCACATTGCCACTTAAAATCCATCCTAGGCGTGTATTTTGAGCAATAGGTGAATTTTTATAGTCTGATCTACAAATTCCTTCTAGTAAAATCATCGAGTAGACGTCGGCCCCGAGGAGTAGGTCCACGGGACGACTAAGATTAAACTCTGGATCTGCTAAAGTTATGTTGTCTAAGTACGACCACGACGGCTTGTTAAACGAAAAGCTAGGTAAGTTCTTGATAAGGTTCTTCATGATAAGAGCAGCCGTTTCAAAATGAAAGTCGCTATTAATTGCTGAGCATTCCAAATGAATAGTACCTTTGCAGTTGCTTTCTTTTATGCCTACACCTGATATTACCCCGTGACATTTTTGACGTGGCAACCCTAATAGTTGGGCTGCATTTTCCGTGATAAGAGACGTTTGGGAACCCTGATCTAATAGAGCTCTAATTTTGATAAATGTCCCATCTGCTTTTCGAACATTGACCAACGCTGTTGCTAACAGAATTTCAGGTACGTCACATTGCAGTGACACGTGCGAGTTACTCCTCGCTGCAAGCGGAGGCTCGGGTTTCAACACGCCGCGGCCGCCGTTTGAGTTCGCCGCAGAATTATCACATTTCTCAAATGCTAAGTGTAGTAAGGTATTATGTGCTTTATTGCACTCCCTACACCTTTTATCGGATATACATGCCTTTCCATGATGGCAATAAAGGCAATTTTGGCACAACTTATATTTTGCAGCGGTGATGCGCTTTAATGATGGCGACATTTCAATAAATTGTTGACAATGAAAAACTCCGTGATCGTCAGTTTGGCAAATAGGGCACTTGAAGAATTTGGTGAAGTAGACATTTTTACTCGGTACTGATTGCGAAATCGGCCTCACACCTGGTTGAAATGGTTGTTTTGTGTTAAACTTATTAATTTTATGATATTTATTTGATTCGGAGAATGACTGATAATGATGGCCACTACGATTGACTGATCGGTCTCCATGGGTTTCTTGCTTACGGCGCGATGATTCAATCGTCGTGAACTTATTTTCCAAAAATGACAAAAAGTCTTTTAATGTAGGAATATCTCTCGGGTTATTTAATGATGTTACGTAATCCTTATGAGTATCAGCGTCTAATTTCTGACACATGAGATAAACGAGAAGTGGATCCCACGAATCTACATCGATGTCTAGGTTTCTGATAGCATTTAGGCTTTCTGTTATGGCGTCGTGGAGTCTCTTGATGAGATTGAATGATGGTTGCTGTGCTGCGGGTATGCTGAGCATGATATCAAAAAGAGAATTCAATATTAATTTTTTGTTGTCGAATCTATGTGTTAGTATTTCCCAACAAACAGAGTAGTTATCGGATGATATTGATAAATGCTGTATTAGCTTTTCAGCTTCGCCCTTCACCTTAGACTTGAGAAATTGCATCTTTTGAGCGCCAGAGAGTGATAGATTGTTATGTATGGTTTCAGTGAACAAATCCTTGAAGGAAGTCCACTGATGATAGCTGCCGTGAAAGGTAGGTATTTCTATTTTAGGAATTGATTGGTCTCGATGCGACATGGACCACATCTTTTGATTGATAGATTTGATAGCGTTGTTATAGGTTCGCTCATATTTGTAGAAAGCTGCGTCGTAACCCTGATCTCTACCCGCGAGTTCACTGTCTAGCTCCCAGTGGAGAGAGTCAATAGCTGACCAGCGAGTATTTATCACACGTAAAAGATGATCAAACTCCCATTTTTCCGATATTGTGTCTAACGAAATGTTGGTGATAGTATGTTCAAATGCTTTAAAGTTACTCCCTTGTTTTCTAAGCAACTCATCTGTTCTGCTTGATGTACCCTGATGAGATATATTTGAAGTTGAAGGCTGCCGTGATACATTTTCAATCTGCTGCCCTGATGGCTGGGGGGGAGTGTTTTGATATTGCTGACCTTGCCCTATACCCAAAGGCGTAGCCGCCCTAAGAAAGGGTTCCTTAGGGATGTCGTAATTTTGAATAGCAGACCTGATGTTAGAGAACCTCTCCTTTGTAATATCATATTGCTGTGACGTAAAATATGCATGGGACTGATCACCCAATCCACACAACGTAATATGATTGGATTGATACTCTTGCCAGTAAGCATCGAGAGTCTTTAATCGGCGTTTAATATAATCAGGAGTCTTTCTTTCCGCACCATCTTTCTTAAAGTTGCTATACAGTTGCTCTATAGCTAATGCAGTTTGCTCCTGGTTGGCCAACAAATCTGCCATTGACGTCATCGTGAATTGATAGTAAGAGAACAAGCGGCGAGTAAGTAAATTGGAAAGATCTTACTTGTGTTTTCCTGTGTACTGGTATTACCGCTTGGTGGGCTGCCGTATCTGCATACGGGTCCTTTAGCCGTTGATATGCCCTTGATGATTGTTGCAGTATCACTTGAATAACTCCCTGATAGTTCAGTGCTAGTTCACCTCACTTGCAAACAGAGTCACGTTTTATTTAGTCCACGTATTCACTGAGTTACACGCGAGGTCACTTTTTCGAAGGACCAAAAAAGATGTACGGTTTGCACACCCTTTTATGATAGATGATAGAAGATTGTAATGAAAGTCTCTGATAGAACTGATAGAATATATTGATAGGAAAAGTCTAAGGTCTAAATGATAGAATGATAATGAGTACGCGGACGGCGCGATTGATTGCCGAAGTCACTCACTGACTAATGATCGCAATAATGAAGTAAAATGCTGACGCGACAATGTGTACGCGCGTGCCCGTACATGTATCCTTCTAAAATAAAAATCAGTCGGTAATTGGCATATAGGTATTTATTGATCAGCTTCCGTACTAAATAGCTTAAGCACTTGCTTTGCGTGTAAATATAATTTTAAATGTACGAGTAAGTGAATTTCATGATAATGTGATATTATTTTTATTTTTAAATAAGTATTACACTTAGACGCTGAACAAACGTTATCCTGTAAACTATGACAGATTAAACCCATGAACGTTTGTTCATTGGATTGAACTTACGATCTTTGGCGTACTTATTGGCGTGTTGGGACTCCACTTAATGCGCAGTCAGGCTGATTGAAAAAAAAATCATGACAGCCTCTACCTGTTCACTGCAGGCTGTCTTGTTTTTGTGATAGGTGACAGACGAGCAGATGGATCATCTGATGGTTAGCCACCGCCCATGGACACCTGCAATAGAGTCACGCTGCCAACCTTTACTTCAATTTGCCCTCTCGGTATTTCAGATTTTCTCATTTGATATTTTTTATTTGTAACCATAACATGTACCATGTTTCCTGTGAATAAATATGATTATGATTAATGCTGTAATATTTTATGGTAGGAAAAAACAACATCCAAGGGCAAACCAGTTACAATTCCCCATGTCTCACAGATGAACAACACAAACTTATCACAGCAGTATAAATGACACACATTATTATCACTAAAAGGTTCCTATTCAATCTCCAGTAAGCGGAAAAGTCACCCACGCCGCATTCGGCACGAAGTGACCCATTTATACCAGTATTAATAAAGCCACGCGTTGTTTGTGGTCGCTTAATATCAGGCTGGTTTTGTGTGTGTCGACTGCCTGATTAGGGGGTAGAAAATATACTAGCTGCGTCGGTGTGAAGATGAATTGGGGACATAAGTCATGAGTGACTGGGAGAGTTAATTTGGCTCCTAAGAGGACCAACATTGCGCGTCTAAATATGTACCAAGAAACGGTATAGTTCACAACACGGTGCCTTCATTGTTTCTGGTTTTTATTTCCATAGTACAAGGGAAAACCTTAGTTTGGGACCAGGACAATGTATGTGATGTTGTCTCAATTTATTATTATTTTATTATGTGTGACGGCCTCGATGGGGCAGTGGCTAAGGTGTTCGCCCTGCGCTAAGGGTCCTAGGTTCGATTCCCGGTCAATTCAATTTAGGGAATTACATTTTCTAAGTTTTCTTGGGTCTGTGTTCTGGGTCGAGGCCCCCAGTTTATTATCGTCGCCTGGCACTCATAGTACAAGGGTTGCCCTAGTTTGAGACCAGGTTGATTGGTGTGTTTGTCTGGCGCTATTTATTTATGTAAGTTTCTGCGCACTCAAGGTCATCACCTTGAGTGCGCAGAAACCAATTTTAGTAGAAAGTCTTCTATTTTACAAATGCGCAATCTAACGGTCACCGCTATAGTTATATACCGCGGACTATACTGACATCACTTCATGTGAGGGGCATGCTATGTGACATGACTGTATGTGACAGCACACCGGTCTTCTGTAAGGTCGTGGTATAACTCCGGTCGAGCCGGTCCATTCATGCCGAAAAATCTAGCACAATATCCGGTGGAAACGCGGTCTAATCCTCTGTTATCCATGTTGTAAGAGCAAATATCGAAAGCCGCAATTATGTAAGCTTCGCGGCGGGCGCTTAGCCGTCGTCACTTGATTTATGGTGGTATCCGCCATGATACGAGTTATGGCTTGCACTGTATGTGGTACCTTTTATATGTATTTTAAAACGTGAGCAAGAATATTACTGCTCATGTCACTATATAGTAAGCAACTGTCAACACCAGAGGACATTGCGCCGCCGACCTTTTAAAAAGAAAACGCACTCTATCTGGGGGCACGGCAGTGCCCCCACCAAGTCGAGCAAAAAAGCGGCACGGCCGTACCATCCTTTTCTCGAACCAATTCACGCCATTTTCGACCCCCTGTAACTTCGTTGTGGATAAAACTAGAAGACTGAATTTTTAGTAACCATGCAGGCATTGTAAAGACACTGTATATTTCAAATTTCAATCAATTTGAACCAGTAGTTTAAGAATTATAACGGGCCAAAGTTTCTTAATTTTGTCACTCACTGACTCACTAACTCACTGACTCACTGACCGAATCAATCACCGAAATGATCCGAATCAATTTAATGCATTACTTGCGATACATATTGTGTGATTGTCAAGTCAATAAATGAATAACCAACTTGGCAAAACATGGATCTCACCACTTTTTACGGTAGTTGCGAGACTTGGTTTTTTTGACAAGTATTGTCTTTGATGGGATTTGAATATTCAAAGGTCGTATCCATCTATTTTATTATGAGCCCGTAATGTCCCTCTGCACTGCAGGGCAAATGCCTTCTTCCATCTACTCCAGTCCTGGACTGCAGTAGACCAGTATTTTTGAGAAGCGTCGAACTCATCACGCCATCGTCACCACGGCTATAGTGTTACATGATACCTACTTATTGGCGAACGAAGTCGCGGGCAAAAGCTAGTAATATATAAGTACTATTTTCTTTACAGCAGGACCTTTTGTTCTCAGTCAACTTAGAAAAGCATGTTTCAAATAAATCAACCAACAAGTTACAAGTATCTTTTTTGTTCATAAAATCCCGCCCTCCCGAGCAAAGTTGGCCAAGTCACCAAAACCCTTAAAGTTATGGGTATATTTTCCCATGAAGGGTAATAATCTTGCAAACAGTTTGAGCAGTTTTCAAAGGACACAATAGGGCCTCCGATCCCGGTGCCTATCCCACAGGATGACATAAGAATAATAAGAGTGAGATTTTTATTTTAGAAGCGACAAACAAGTAAGCTGTGGTAGACTTTAAATTATTAAAACGGGAATTAACGCGACGTTTAGTTTTAAGTACATTGTATGTACTTACTGCTTGACGTTTTAATAATTTATAGTTATAATGCAACGCGAACATCTAAAAAGCTGTGGTAGAGCCACGCTTCGGCATGATTATGCCGGCTCGGCCGGAGTAATACCACGGCGTCACAGAAGACCGGCGTGAAATAGCACCAACGCTGTGTTTCGTCGAGTGGAGGACATCGGAGGCCCAATTTGGGAGAAAAAGGGGTTAAAGTTTGGCAGCGTACTTAGGACTCTACTGGTGTTGCATGTGTCTATGGGCGGCGGCCATCGCTTACCCTCAGGTGATCCGCCAATTGATGGCGTTGGGCGTCCCTTTCATCGCGCTAGTGTTTCGCCTTCTTGGTTTGTTTATAAGTTTGTCGTTACTTCATCTATACGGGACTAAACGCGACGAAATTTAATAACATTCTAGCACTTACTGCTTGACAGTTCGACTGCGTTACAACAGCCGTGGTCACAAGCGGACTGGAGGCGCACGGCGGCGTCGTCTGCTACGCCCAGCTTGTGCATCTTCGGATACCCTCTCATTTTCGATATTTGCACTGCCACTAAATAAACTGTCAGTGAATTCACAATGATATTTGTATAATGTAACGCGAAAATTTAAAAACATAAGTTGGTCGATATCTCTAGAACTTATGTCTTTATAAAAAATAAGTGAGAATTAGTATGGGTAATCTTTTATTCATTTATTACTCGGGATCCCAAAAACTTTGCATCCCACCGGATTTATTTTTAAATCCCGTAAATACCGTTTGGAAGCCCTACCCCGGGCCTTTTGTTATTTTTTACCCTAGACCCTTGGCTCAAGTAGCAGGGGTTACAAACAATATAGGTTTATTGGTATTATCGTCACATCCATCCCCAGAGGTAGGAGACTTACGTAACAGGATTATTACTTTGGGTTTTTCATATCACTGCGTATTTACTATTACTACTAGCTTGGAAAACATAGTGGGGAAATCTGCTCGGGTCGGATACTTACTTACTTACTACGCTGGCTCAACTATCCAAAGTGGGTCTTGGCCTCCAACGTCAAAGTTCGCCATTTTTTGCGGTCCTGTGCCAATTCCGCCCAATCGTGCACGTTGAGTGCTTTGAGGTCCTTGGCGACTGCGTCCCTCCAGCGGTATCTCGGACGACCCACAGGACGTCGCCCCGTTGGTCGTCCCTGATAGGCTCTTTTGGCTGCTCGATCCTCTCCCATTCTCTCCACGTGTCCGAACCAGCGTAGTCGGGTAGCTCGGGTCGGTTAGTTTCTCAAAATTCCGTGGGAGAGCCAAGCTTTGGTAGGAATAGGGCGTTTCAACCGGAGTGATACCACGACTTCACAGAGACTGGCGTGAAGCAGGTGCTGTTTATGTGTCTGTCTGGTCAGCGAAGTCAATGCGCTAGTTTCACCAATGATTTAGGCTAAATACTGGGAACATTTTTATTCCTTTAATTATTCCATTCTAAAAGACATTTAATTTTTAACCGACTTCAAAAACGAGAAAGGTTCTCAATTCGACCCGTATGTTTTTTTTTTGTATGTATGTTACTCGATTTCTCCGCCAATTATGAATAGATTTTTAAGATTCTTTTTTTGTTCGGTAGGCCATTATTCAAAGGTGGTCTTATATCAATTTTATCAAAATTGTCTCTGTGGTATTTAAAAAAAAAACTAAAAAATCCAAAAAAATTTTTAATGGTATATTAATATAGATACCATTAAAAATTTAATTAATGTAGTCTTGAAGTCGGTTTTGCTTTTCATGTTCTATGACTTTTGAAAAAAATCGACTTTTCAGACAAAGTCGATCACGTGACTTGATCATTTTTTTAAGGTGAGTTTTAAACAATTTGATGTACATAATTTAAACATACACAAATGTTTATACTCTGTGTACTTGTTATCTATACTCTGTATATCTGTTACTGTTGTTCCTCAGATTGTTTGTTTGTCCGTACGTCGATACGGGCGTTTAAATTTACGTTCCACAATACTAGGTTTCCTAGCGGTCTGGAGGCAAATAAACGTTTTATACACCTGACGGTTAGCAGTAACATTTTGTGAGAGCAATAGCAGTTTAGAACGGGAGAGTCAAGCTTCGGCATAACTGGGTCTGGCCCGCGGAGTGATACAAAAAAGTACGAGTCGTAGGTGTTCTCGGAAAATCTTAATGCGGTTTACAATACATACATCTATGTACGGTGGCCTGCACATCAAGTTACTACAATCTGTCAAATTTCTTCAATTGAACCTCACTTTTATGTCAAACGTGTTTGGTTCAATATCAACTGAGGAAATTTGACAGATTGTAGTAACTTGATGTGCTGGCCACTGTACATACCTACTTACAATAGACACAGGTCCCTCCACCAGCCCATGGTCCTTCCTACAGTCTCGGCATATGGACCGAATCTTGGGAGACGCTCACCAGGTACTTGATAAGGGCGTGAAACACCACAGCACAAGCGACTCGCGCTCGGGCAGTTCCACATCAATCGAACTCCTTCCTAATGTCAAGCCTTTTGTGTGCAAACGCACGCAACCGTCGAAAACCTTCTGCAGAGTAGACCATCTCTTGATGGTATACTGGTCCCATCTCGTTCCTGTTCCAGTCATTCAGCATCTGTTGCCGTTTCTCTTCATACAGCTGACATTCCCACAGCTACCTACTTACAATAATATAACTCATCGGATCGAACGGGACGGACAGAAATCACGAATCTATAAGGGCTCTTTGCCATTTGGCTACGAAACCCTAAACAGACCTTCAATTGGCTTGATCAGGTGCTCAGAAGATTTTTTTTAATATGTGGTATGTAACAGACGAGCAGTCGGATTACCTGATAGTAAGCGATTGCTGCCGTCCATAGACATCAGCAACAACAGTAAAATCACAAGTGCCCTGCCAACCTTTAAACCCCCTAACCAATTGGGACTTTTAATACTAACTATACTCTGGTTTTTATTCATGTGGAGTAAACTGACAGATACAAATGTCAAGTTTCCATACATTTTGACATTTTGCATCTGTCAAATTGAATGATAATGTACGGGGTTGACACATAGGCATCTGTCAGTTTAGTCCACATGATTAAAAATCATAGTAGGTATAAACTAACATATTCCATAGTACAAGGGAAAACCTTAGTTTGGGACCGGGACAATGTATGTGATGTTGTCTCAATTTATTATTTATTTTATTTATTTACTAGTGGCCCGCCCTCACTTCGCTTCGGGACCGTAATTCAGAAATGAACTAATAGATGGCGCTGTGCTCAATTACATCGCGCAAGCGTTTCGTGTTTTCGGTTTACCTATAAGCCTTGTCGTTGTCTATAGAAGTTATCTTTTTATAAATAGTATGGATATTTTAATGACAGATGAACAAAGCAATAAGTACAAATACCGCCGGTGCAACAAAGGACATCGGTCTAAACGTTGTTAAACAGTCATAAATGTTTTACGAGGCCGACAGAAATAGACAGGTTCGTTGGAAGATGTATTGTTTTACTGTAATCTCTTTGTTTGCGATGGCGAAACAAAGGCACATTGTTTGTGTGTATATTATACAGTGTATATTATTATGCTTCGATCGGAAATGTACACTGATGAGAAAATCGGAATCGAGTTCTAAATTTCAAATAAACATGCCCATTTCACTTATACTCTGATTCATAATTATGTAATTTAATTTTTTGTTATATGGCCTGTATTGTGTTCACGACACATTTAATTTTGCCAATGTCAAGTGTAGATTGATAAAGTGTAGTCAACAGTCGAAGTCACAGTCACTCAATAAAACGCCGGTGTTTAGCGTTTTAATGTCCTAAGGATTGTGTGGACACTATTTTAACAAAGCCGTAGGTTTTAAGACTCTATTAGGTCAAAGCAAGTTGTTCACGTGACAATTCACTCGACACACAATAGCAGTGTTAAAAACGACACAATTCAATGATTCTTATATTAATACCACCCTGCGGCACTTCACTGCACAAAGTAACACCAAATTTGTACACTAAAAACCACTAGATACTAATTAAAATCTTTGGATTGCATCAGCCGATGCGGCTTGTTTCACAGTTACCCACAGAATCGACAAGTTTCTATGCAATTTGACATTTTGCATGTGTCAAATTGAGTGATAATGTATAGGGATGACACATTGACATTGATTGATTGATTGCCTTTGTTGTACATTACTCCTAATATAACTAGTTTTAAGTTTTATACCTCTGTTTTGTGTGCAATAAAAAGTATATTCATTCATTCATTCATTCATTGACATCTGTCAGTTTACTTTACATGATTACGAATCAGAGTATACGTTTTCCTTCTAAAACACTCTAGAAACCAATCGCTTACCATCAGGTGATCCGTCTGCACGTCTGCCACCAATCTATCTAAATAAGATTGCTTTCAAAAGCGAACACATCATGAATAATAAAATATCTTTATACTACTTCAAGGAAACTCGAAATGGGTTGTTATTTCAATCAGATGAAAGTCTCCTTTCTACCACCGATGCTTAAATCCCCAGAGGGAAACTAAAGTTGAAATCGTATATTATGCATAGCATCTGTGCCAATTAGTTTTAGCTACCCGTGCGTCAGCTTGCCACTTCTGGTATCGATTGCAGATTACATATACAGGGTGTTGAAGGGATGAGGGAAAAAGGGAAATATTTCGTCGAATTTCTAAAAGTCGTAGAACAAGTGTTGTTTGGAATGATTGGTAGAAGACTTTTACCGCCTTTACCATGGTCATTGTTCCGAGGAGTTGTTTGTATTAATACCCGCTGCCAAATTTCACCACTGTACATAAACATAAACTTTCATATAGCCATAAACTTAGATTCCATCCTTACCATTATAAGTTGGAGTAGACTATACCTATCATGTCTTAGCAAGTGACCGAGGTATTCAATCTTCCTCTTTTTGATATTTGCCCTGCAGTGAGACAAAGGCCAGTATACAGTCTTTGATGACATTATATAATCAAAGTATACAGTATATAAGCCTGATATTTTTTTATACTAGAGGCGGCAAACGAACAAGCGGGACACCTGCTGGTAAGTAATCACCGCTACCCATGAACATATGCGAGATCAGAGAAGTTGCTAATGCGTTGCCGGCCTTTTAAGAAGGAGTACCTACGCTTTATTTATTTTTTTACTTTATTTTTATTGCAATTGTAATGATTAAAATAATGACGACTTAGAACGCTAAAATAGAATTAAGCCACCTCCCTCGTTGTAAACGCGATGTAAAATCAAAAGAAAACACCCTGTATAACCTGATAAACCTCCAATATTACTCGCTAACCAGTCCTGCCGTAATGTTCTAGTTGCGAACCGCGCTGGAGTGGCTCTTGATGTAACTCCAGTGGAGTGGCCTCTTCAACTTGAACCAGTGTTTGTGATGGAAATTGGATTGGATTGTAAAATTGTCTCCAGGGTACCAATTACCTATATACTCTGTATCTGTGAACATTTACATCCCTTTAACCAAGTCTTCTATCAACCATACTGCACAAAATTTGTTTAACGACTTTTGAAAATTTGTCGAAATTTTTTGCATAGAAAGTTGATTTTTTTATTCCAAAATCGGCTATCTTTCCATCCTCATCATCTTGATGGTTGGCGATCTAGCACTGTGCGTTTCTCAAGTAATTTTCTTCCAAGAACCTCAATTTTGTGGAATAGTTTAGCTGCGGCAGTATTTCCTAACGGCTATGACTTAGGGACCTTCAAGAGAAGAGCGTGCTCCTACTTTAAAGCTATCAATCGACCTCTCTGATCTCGCAGATGTTCATGCGCGGCGATGATTACTTACCAGCAGGTGACCCGCTAGCTCGTTTGCCGCCTCTAGTATAAAAAAAATCAAAGAACAAATGTTGTTCAGAATGATTTGTAGAATACGAGGTTAAAGGGATGTAAATGTTCACAGATACATCCTGTATGTTATAATAAGTATACTTATAACTTTTCTACTCGATAGCATTCCCCGCTCGCCATAAATAACAATTATCAATAGACTTCAGTAACGATGGTGCTGAAACACACGCGGCTCCATGAATAATCGATTGGGCGTCGTCTACACACACACACTGGCGCGTGGGAGTTGTAGACGTACGTATAGTACACGATACATGTGTAGGTCGGTACATAGTGTATGTTATTGAGAACTTATTCGAAGTTAATGTAAGAAACTTTGTAAGTAGATATTGTAGATTTGTCGTTTTGATTTTTTTTTATAATGTAGTCCAATTTGTTTTCTGGACGTTAGAACACAGCGGAAAATCTGGCCGCTAAAAAAAGTTAGTATCTTTTTTTTAAGAATTTATTTATTTTAAAAAGAAAAACGTACAGACATGAGATCGGAATTGTTACGGATTAGGGTAGTGAAAAGAAGAAGCGGAAGAGCGACGCTCTTGAATAAGTAGAAAGGCCACAACAACAAGCAACAACAACAATCAACAACAACAAGCCAAGCTGGGCGTAGCTGAGAACGCCGCGCGCCTCCAGTCCGCTTGTGACCACGGCTGTTGTAACGCAGCCCGCAATCGAAACGCCTAGTAGAAAGGATCAAAAATTAACTGTACATTGTGACTGTATTTTCGGAATTCAAAATATCTATAGCTGTAACCTACTAATGACAGCACTGTTGGCATCACTTTTTCAAACGCCTCAAGGTTAATTAAGTTAAAATTAAGAAAATGCGCCTGAAAATCACACTAATCAACTTGGTCTCAAACTAGGGTACCTAACCCCTGTGCTATGAGTACCAGGTAACGATTATTAACTGGGGGCGTAAACCTAGAACACCTAGACCCAATTGGCCTGGGCTGAGCCAGGACCGATCTTCGAGAGACCAGGGGAGTGCTAGTGCTGAGCGGGACCTACATATTTGAGTGTGTTTGGAAGAACCTTAATAAATTCAAAAGTGAATACAGTTTGTTGGTTAAAATAAGAGTGTTTTCTTTCCCAACAAACTCTAACGTTTCACTGTCAACCTCATATCTCCCGGCCGATTACCGTAAAAAAATAAAATTAAATCTTTTTAATATTTCTTATTCACTATGACCGCGTCCTAACATGACGCGCGTTTCGCACACAGCCAGCCCGTAAAGATGGCGTCTCCCCTTAACGAACAACGACACGCGATTCTGTTCCATACATCAGACTTAATCATCCACCAAATATTGGCTTCACTTGTTTGCGAAAGAAATGATACGTAACTTTCCATTCTTCCTAAGCAAAACCGAAAGGGTAATGTGAATTTTATTATTGTTAGTGAAGGGGAAACAGAGGACTGCCAGAAAGAAAAAACATTATTGATTTATACCCGACTACGGCAAAGCACAAGCCTTCGTTGTCAATTTACATTAATGTCATACAATACTATTCTGAAGTATGCAATATTCACTATGTAGAGATAAATTTTCATGTTTGGAAAGGCGTAGTCACACGTTCATATGCCTTCCTATCTACCGTAGCACTTTGACAACGTGTGACTGCGGATTTCCAAACATGAAAATTTATCTCTACATAGTGAATATTGCATACTTCAGAATAGTATTGTATGACATTATTATAAATTGACAACGAAGGCCTGTTTTATACTTTTTCAGCGTCGTTTTTTGTCATAGTTGGGTTTTAGTTTTTTTACTTTTTTGATTGCTTAACATGTGCTCCTTGATGTCAGTCCATCGCTAGAGTCGGCGGTCTCGCGGTCTTATTTTTAAGATATAGGAAGGCAAATGGACAAGCGGGTCACCTGATGGTAAGTGAACACCATCGGCCTTGGACGTCAGCTACACCAGAAGGAGTGCGAATGCGTTGCTGGGCTTTTAGGAAGGTGTAGGCTCGTTTCTTGAAGAAATTGAAATAATTTATTCAATTTAAGTCCATAAAGAACATTTATGATTGTCAAATATTATGTAAGCTACAAAAGATTTGAAAGGCCGCCATCAGAGAAGAGTGACGACGTATTACAACACGCCGAGGTTTCTGTGAGGCCGTGGTATTGCCCCGGTCGAGGCGGCCCATTAATGTCAAAGCGTGGCTCTCCCACTTTTAAAATTTTATCATAATCTGTTTAATACTTCCTAAAATACATCTACTTTAGCAAGGTTTTTACAACAAATCTTTACAAAATTTGTTTACAAAATATCATAAATAGCTAACTGTTTATAATAAATTGAATGATTTCATAATTTGATACGAAACAGCGACTCCCACGCACTTCAATACGGAATCTGATTTTAGCCAAAACGTGTTTGGATTTTTCATAAATATTTTTGGAATGTTTTGTTGATGGGCATATCATGAAGAGATCGTTATACGTAGTTTAGTGTTAATATGTTTTACATAAGTACGAATAGCTAGCCCCGTTGGTCTAGTGGTTTAAATACCGGGCTATGATATAGGGGTCTTAGGTTCGATTACCGGGTCGAGCAAAAAAAAATGTTCCGAATTTTTCTAAAAATACTCTTAACTGTGTTATTCTCATAAAAATGTGATTACCGTAGACCAAGACAGAATCTTAAAAAATACCGTATTAATAGAGTCTAATATCAATTTCGGACGAAAATTGCCATGGTAATGAAATCTCCATGTGAATGACCCAACTCCGATTTGTAATCACGAATCCGCATTAGGCAAGCGTGGTGATTAAGCCTAATCCCATCATAGTAGCGATGACTCGATTTCTATGATGGAGGCATTTGCCCTGCAGTGGGACAGTATATAGGCTGATACTTTATTTACCAATTACTGTTTATGAGAACAATACTTACCTATATTAAGACTAAAAATACCAACTAATGTTTATTTATTTTGTTTCAGGTACGTATGCAGATGATTCATTCTCTATTAAATACGTCGTTACTTTTAGGTAAGAAATAGCACACGGATATCTAATAGGGAGAGCCACCCTTTAGCATGAATGGGCCGGATCAGCTAGAGTCAATGGATAAAAACACACCTTCCATACGGGGAGTCGTGGGTCGAAACCGACCATGCATCTCTATTTAATAATAATAATAATATATTTCACTACATCACATACATTGATCTGACTCTGAGATAGGTAGCTCAAGCACCTGTGTTACAGATATCAGAACCAACAGTGGAACTACAAATATATACATATAATACTTTTCTTTTGTAAATACATACTTATAATACATAGAAAACACCCAGACCAATACAAACAGACATGTTCATGCACACAAATGTTTGTACTGTGCGGGGATCGAACCCGCAACCCTTGGCCCAGACGTAGCATTCACTACCACTGAACCAACCGGGTCGTCAAACCGTCGTATTTATAATATGTATTGACTTGACCGTGGGGAAAAGCATTGTGAAAAAACCACGTTTTGGATAGTTTCTGAAACGTAACCATCATTCACGTGGTATGGTTGTTAAAGGGTTGCGAAGAAAGAAAGAAAGAAAAGTAATTTATTTTACACATAAAAAAAGTTTACAAACAGTTTACAAGCTTAAAAATTAAAAAAAATATTATGGTGTGCCAAATAGCAGCTCAGCATGTGCCGCGGCGATGGGTGTCACCACCGACGCTGATTGTCAGTGGTCGCCCGAGCAAGCTACCTTCCTCGGGCGACCACTGAAAACTCTGCTTGCTCTCCTCTGAGAGCGAGGCCCTAGCAAAAGGTGACGGTGATGCTACTTGAGTTTCAAAATATAATTACATACCTACTTAATTTATACAATATCTATGTCTTTTCCTTTCTAATAACAATGATATAGATGGACACATGATCTTAAATACTGATTCTTCGATCGAAATATCATTTATCGCAATCGACGATACGACCATAAGTGTACGTGGACTTAACTGCAACTTTGCATTTTCATTGAAACTCCAACTCTACACGAAACTTTAAAATCTTGCCAGTTCCAACTCCGCCATTTTCCAAACCTCCTCCATTTTAATAACCATGCAAAAAGCTGACAACACTCAAATCAAAGTGTAAGTTCTAACCAGTGTTACCAGATGCAAGACCAGGATTGATTTTAAAGATAGCAATCTAGCAGATGGTTCTGCATTTTTCCGGTAGATGTCACTTAACTTATTTGCATCGCACTAAAATAAAACAATTTTGCATACAATGTTGGTCACGTGACTTGTTCATTTTGTATGGGAATTCGAAAAAGATTTAGACGAATTTCCAAAAGTCGTAGAACAAATGTTGTTCAGAATGATTGGTAGAACACGACGTTAAAAGGATGTAAATGTTTAGAGATACAGCCTATATATTTTTTATACTATTTACAAAGAGGTATCTTCTAGAAACAACGACAAGGCTTATAGGTAAACCGAAAACACGAAACACAAGCGCGATATAGTCGACGCCTAGCACCATCTATTGGTTTGGTTTGTAACTACTGTCCCAAACGAAGTGAGGTCGGGCCACTAGTTTAGTAATATTTCTGTTGTCTCCTGCCATTTAGTAATCTCTAACTTCGACTTCAATGTCAAGTGCACGAGATTGGCTCCCTGTAGCGCTACCATGAGTTGACATCGAAAACTGACATAACGTAAACTATTGCTCTGTCTCTTTCAAATGCATATCAATGAAAGAGACAAAGCGATAGAATTTCAAACTCATGTTAAGGCCACTGGTCTTGCAGTTCACCAATACGTATCTAGTCCATCACTAGCCAGTACAACCGCTCGTCCGAAACTTTGCACAAAAACGCTATAAAATCAACTTCGCCCGTTAGTATGCAGTTTCGATGCATTTTACGACCGAAGTTAACATTATGTGCTGTATGTCATTACAATAACTTTACAACTCATCTGATACTTTGTGTTTTTGGCTATTTCTAGAATGGATTAACGTTATGTAATAAAATAAATCTCCCTTAGTGTACCGGCCTTATGTTAATTTTTTTTTTATATTTGTACTAGTGGCCCGCCCTCACATCGCTTCGGGACAGTAATTCAGAGATGAACTAATAGATGGCGCTGTGCTCAATTACATCGCGCAAGCTTTTCGTGTTTTCGGTTTACCTATAAGCCTTCTCGTTGTCTATAGAAGTTATCTCTTTATAAATAGTATACAAGATATAGATGTGTGATCGTGATCACAGAACTAAAGCTATTAAAAGAAATTACTTATATTAATGGTAAATAAAAAGGCTTTCATAAATATCTTTTTCGACGGTTTTTTTTTTGTTATGAACTGTTTCATAAAGTAAAGTATCAGCCTTTATGTTGTCCCACTGCAGGGCAAAAGCCTCCATCACAGAAACGAGTCATTGCTACCACGATGGGATTAGGCCAGATTAGGCTTAATCACCACGCTTGCATAATACGGAACTTTTTATAATCAAGTTAATATAACTGTGAAAGTAGGTTTTTCAGTATGGTTTCAACTGTCTTTTTTATTTTTGACCTTAATCCATAGAAATTGGTTTTAAATTCCAAATTAATGAAAGTTGTTACATCTAAAATGTATGTATGTATGGTGGCCAGCACATCAAGTTACTACAATCTGTCAAATTTCTTCAATCTAACCTCACTTTTATGTCAAACGTGTTTGGTTCAATATCAACTGAGGAAATTTGACAGATTGTAGTAACTTGATGTGCTGGCCACTGTACATACACGTCATCGGTGTTTTCTTTAATTGGGTCTCCTCTAAAGTTGTTCGAAATCAGACGCCCTTTCGTGATTCGACTGACCAATTGTACCTGATGGAAAATGACGATGAGGTCTGCGATGACACGCGTTTGCCTAGAAGATGCCTGTTCACTCTTGCCTTAAAGATGTCCAGATTATAGTGGTCGGGAAAAACAGACCTCGGCAGGGAGTTCCACTCCTTAGCTCTCCGTATTATTAATGTGGGAGCGAATCGCTTCGTAGATAAGGACCAAAGATGTTTCAAATTCATAGTGCAATATTGTATTAAGTGCAATAATTGTGCTAGTGAAATTCATCCGAAACCTCTAACATTTCAAACGCGCCGCCAACTAGTGCCCTGCGGCATTCCGTAAACGTCATTAGGTCAAAGGCAACTGCAAAGTGCATACTAAAGATGCAAACGAGAGAGTTCTTGATAACTGATTCTTGCAACCGCTAAGTACTAAGATAACTTAGTGGGATAGTCACGCTTCGGCATTAATGGGCCGGTTCGACTGGAGTGACCCAGGCTTCACAGAAGATCGGCGTGAAGCAGCGTATAGCGCAGTGAGTGAGGGTACTGGACGCTCAATTAGGGGGAAAAGGGGTTAATGGTTGGCAGTGTATTGTGACTCCACTGGTGTTGCAGGCATCCATTGGCGGCGGCAATCGCTTACCATTAAGTGGTTCCGTTTGCTCGTCTGCCACCTATCACATAATTTTGCGGTCGTCCATGGGGTAACTATAACAGAAACGAGAGTCAACAGGAGCTCGTTGGATAGCGATGAAAATTCACTGGGTGAAGTGCAGCATTTGGGTCTTATAGACTTTAACTAAGCGCTTACCTAAGTCCGACTTTAAATATTTAGATAGATAGATATACTTTATTGCACAAAAACCAAACTTAAGAACTAGACAGATAAACTTTGCTTTTTAAAATGTTATCTTTTCACAAATAGATAACCCTATAAAAGTCAAAGACAAAGCCACAATATAACCCAAAGTGCAGTATCACGATGCAAACGACCCACCGTTGATAAATTGCTTGACATAACGACCTCCCGTCAGCTCCTACACTGCAAATGTTACACTACATCTTATACATTACAGACGTTGTACATTACAAATGGAGAAGAGACATAATGCAACGGTCATCCATCATGGCACAGTGTGTGGTGATGCGGATGAGGCAACTCCGGGTTTTGTAACGTTTGCCGTGAAGAATTGTATATTGAGCCATTCTTAAAGATCCCGCTTGATCGTTTGCCGCCTCTAGTATAAGAATTAAACCTTAAATCCAATATTCCTTCGAAATTATTATCAGAATCTTATCTTGTCGTAAAACTGTCTTTTCTTGTAGGCTTGTAATCAGAGCAATAGAAGTATTTTTTTTTTATATTAAATGGGTTTGCATTTGACCTAATCTCACCTGATGGAGAGTGACAATAAGGTCTAAGATGTAGCGTGCGTTGCTAGAAGAAGCCAATTTACTCTCTGTCTGTCGAGACAGAGAGTAAATTGGCTTCTTCTGGCTTTAAGTCGTTAAAGACACCCAAATCGTAGCTCCCTGGAAATACATAATATTATTTATTTAAAACATACCGATCACAACCCCTAAGGTTGGCAGCGCACTTGTGACTCTAGTGGTGTTGCAGTTATAGGCGGCTGCAATCGCTTACCATCAGATGATCCGTTTGCTCGTTTGCCACCAATAAATTTTGTGAAATCCATACCCGATATGGGTAAACTGTTGTTGAACTTAATATTAATCTGCATTTTCACATGCAAATTATAACCTACGGTTAAAAACAATAAAGTTTCTGATTCTGATTCAAAAAATCCATAGATGTAACTTATTACGATTTTTTTGTTTTACCGCTCTCTTTTATACTGTGGCAAAGCTGCAGATGAATTATGAACCCGCGAACACAAAGAGCTACTGGCTTTGTCGACCTTATGGACTGCTGCCGATATGTAAATGATCTCTCATCAGTCATCGTTTATTATGATTCATCATTTTCTTATACAAATGTATGTTTATCCTGTTACATACTGCTTCATCATGAGCGGTAGCTCGATGGATAAGGACGTTTGCTTTTAATAGAAAGAAGAATAGTAAAATCCCATTATTATGATACCTGACAGACAAATGTCGTAAACACAAGAAAATACAAAAGAACTACAATTTACAAAGCAAAAAATACATCGTAGCAAAAAAAGATGGACTCAGAGCGACTGCTGCCTATGTCGCAGTCAGATTGTTTAATCCGCTGTATAACATTACAGCCTAGCTGTTATCCAAAAATCGGGCCGTAATGAAATGAAGAATGTATAATATATGACAAATTACAAAAAAAACGAAGAGATGGTTCCCGTTTTTTCCCTGGCATCCTATTGTCTTAATTCTGGAATAAGCTTTTTTGAAGCCTCGTGTGTTGCCATGAGCGATGGAGATAACTTACGCGTACCTGATGAGGTCTCCGTTGGTAAATGTAAAAAGAAAACAAACATTTTTCTTACAAAAACCATTGCCCGTAAAAATTAAATACATCCAACCGAAACACAAACGGGCAGCTAAGCCCAACTTACTCCGGCAATGCGGCCTTAATCCCTTGCGATCTCTACCAGCGCACGTTACGGCTTCCACTTCGCACAGCCGCGACAATTTTCTCTTTACATTTGAAATAATAGCTTTTTATAGTAGAATGGGGCTGAGTGGATTAGAATAGTGTTGTACGGTGTACGATAAGAGGTCGAAAGCATACGATGAAAATGAGCTGAGAAACTCAAGGACAAACAAAAGGTGTCGGTAAAGGACTCATCCTTTACCGACACCTTTTATCGATACTTCACTACTATCATTATAACTATTGTGTGCAGTACTTGTCTGGGAATTTGGGTTGGCGATCAACGTACTTATACTTGGTGTTGTAATTTTGAAAACTTAGTATTAATAATAAATCAACAAATTCTCACAACATCTCATATTATAATGACCTGACTGATTGATTGAAAGTTCCAGTTTGAAAGAAATACTTACAATGAAATTCTTTCATTCAAAGTCATACGATTTGTGTGCATTAATTAACACGAATGGGATCGGTCAAGAATAACCTAAGAATTAAGACTCCCCGTCATAGCTTTGTATATAGGAGAAGTTACAATTGAAAAGTTTTCTTACGTATTACTTGTAATTTCGAATACAAAATCCTTAATGTAATAGCCATCGATTTTTAAGTTTGCACTGTTTCTCGCGCAAACCATATATTTATTTATTAAATTGCACCATGTTACATAGCAATCTTAAACCTAAAGCAGTATTTACATTTAGTTATTGTGTTAAGTTTAGTTATTGTGTTAGTATAGTTAAATACTATCATATATGCATCCTGCGTTGATGGCAAATCATCAACCTTTATGGAGACGTAATGAAAACAAGAATAACTCTAAGTATTTTTAAAATTTCATCGATACAAAAATGTATCGATATCTTCACAAGACTAAACTAGATAATCTAAGTACGCCTTGACGTTTTGTACTGGGATTTTTCTCTAATTAACTAGGTATATTTAATTCTTAGCTATACTTACCATTAATGTAGGATTAGAGGCCTTTCATTGCTTTGTTAAGTATATCTTTGTTAATTATCTCTTTGGTTTGATTCTGTCCCATTAATGTAGTGATATAAACTTGTATTTACTTACTAGTGTCCCGCTCTACCTCGTTTCAGGACTTAACTTAAACCAGATTCAATAGATGGCGCTAGGAGTCGATTACATCGCGCAAGCGTTTCACCTTTTCGATTTACCTAAGTCTTAACGTAGACTCTGTAATTAACCTCTTTTTGAATACTTAAATATTTTCTCTCAACGCCGAGGTAATACACACTTAGATACTTAGGTTTGATTGAATCTAAGCTAAATACAAAAAACAGAGATACGAACTTGATTTCATTTTTGTGACCGTCTTTCGTTTGGGTCCAGTGTAACCCGGGCTCCGAAGCGACGATATTGGATGCAACCGGGAATGACCCACTAAGAGAATGATGATAAAAAAGATACCATTTGCTGTGATAAAATAAGTACCTACTTCAGCTCTTACAAAATTAACAGAGATTAATTTAAACATCGTCTCTACCCAGTTACTCATCTTAATATTATATTAGACTAGCGGCCGCCCGCGACTCCGTCCGCGTGGAAAAGTAACTTTTTTCCCCCCTTTCAACCCCTTACAACCCCTTTTTCACAATAAAAAGTAGCCTATGTCCATTCTCAAGGTCCAGATTATCTGTATACCAAATTTCATTTAAATCCGTTGAGTAGTTTTGGCGTGAAAGAGTAGCAGACAGACAGACAGACAGAGTTACTTTCGCATTTATAATATTAGTATGGATTTTGTTCTAGAATTTCTACAATCTACTAATAAAACACTAGTGAAAACTAAATAACTTCCTTACTTAGCTCTGAGTAGTTATCTTGCTTCCACAGCGCTATATCAGTCGAGAAACTACACATTCCTTGGAGGGAGGGAAGTAGTGATGGAAGTTATCGATAAATTTATCGATAGATTTCCTAATCTGATCTAAGAAAACAGTAAAGTATGATATACATAGTAGTAAAAAAGAAATGATCACAACATCTCATACACTGACCTGACTCCGTACTAAATATCATTGGTAGTAGTAAGCATTTGTGTATTGTATTTCTGTGCAATGAAGAATATCTGTCTATCTATCTACTTAATCTAAGTAAGTATAATTCATCAAGAAAGTTATTAAATTAATTGATGGCGCCACTGCCGCTTTTGTCATAGACTATGTTAGTCCCATTGGTTATAATACTCTGGAACTCCGTAATATTTTCACTACATCACATACATAGATCTGACTCTGAGATAGGTAGCTCAAGCACCTGTGTTACAGATATCAGAACCAACAGTGGGATTACAAATACATACATATGATACTTTTCTTTTGTAAATACATACTTATAATACATAGAAAACACCCAGACCAATACAAACAGACATGTTCATGCACACAAATGTTTGTACTGTGCGGGGATCAAACCCGCAACCCTTGGCCCAGACGCAGCATTCACTACCACTAAACCAACCGAGTCGTAATAGTTCACTTAAAAAAGAAACGCGGATGAATATACTTTTCATGCACACAAACAAAGGTATACAATAACGTTATAGCTATGAGCAGCCTTATAATTAAGAGCGATGACTTTCGACGTGAAACGATAACTCTCGATATTTCCCCATCACAGCCGATTATCGATATCAAAACTATTGCAAACTCATCTTCCCTTATAGGAAAGTTTAGCTAAGTTCCAAGATCTATGGAAGGTCCGATATTACCATAGAGTTACGGCTGTAACCAGCTGAATTCCGGTGGCAATCGGGAATTTCATAAGTCGATAGTTCGTTCTTTTTATTTTATGGATTGGAAACGTAAGTTTTTGCTTTTTTTCCTTCGTTTTATGACTGAGGAGTAAGAACTTGAAATAGCTTTCAACCGTGGGAGAGCCACGCTTCGGCATGAATCGGCCGGCTCGATAGAAGTGATACCACAGCCTCACATGCAGTGGTGAATTATATGGTAATCCGCCACTGTCTATGACGTGCCGGCAGGGCTATGAAAAACCTATTCGTATGATGCTTTTTTTTATGTGATAAGTGGCAGACGGATCAGCTAATGGTAGACAATTGCTGCCGCCCATAGACACCTGCAACACCTACCTGCCCGCCCATACCTACCGCCCATAGACACCTGTTTAACGGGTTACAAGTGTGCTGCCAACCTTTTGCCCCTTTTCCCTCAATTGGGTCTAAGGTACCCTCACTTTCTTCTGTGACACTCTGGTATCACTCCGGTGGAGTCAGCCCGTTCATGCCGAAACGTGGCTTAACCGCAGTAGTTGCGACTTGCGACCAATGTAAACCAAGATCAAATGCTCTTATAGAAAAATGGATACACTCACCCACACTAAGTTTACCTATAAACCCAATATGTTGCGTCACAAATTCATGACTGTACACAATAAGGCCGAAAAGCCTTGTAACCGTGTCACAAACATCCCCACGCGTGGGGTAATGTATTATGTCAACAGAGAAAACGGACAAGAGCGAACACTCGCCTATGACGGGTTCCGTAGCAGTAAAAAATCTGGTTTACGATCGGTCTCAAAATATGACTTAGGTACTACATTTGGTTCAAACCAAATTTTGTTGGTCGTTTTTGTTGTGATGTATTTCATATATTTTGTTTAGTTTTATCATTATCTTATTTTAGAAATTAGGGGGGGCGGACACATTTTTCCACTTTGGAAGTGTCTCTCAGGCAAACTAGCCTGTATAGAAATAAATTATTTATTTATTAGAAACATCAATATCATTTTTGAAGACTTATTCATAGAGTTACCACACGTGTGAGTTGGATGAAAAAAATTGCTTTGAGGTTCAGTTCTATGTATGGGGAGCCCCAAAAAATGTTTTTTTTTTCTATCTATGTAAAAATCATAATACGGTTCACGAAATACACGTTCTTACCAAGTTTCGATAATATACTTGTAGTTTCGGAAAAAAATGGCTGTGACATACGGACGAACCAACAAACAGACATAGCGAATAACACTCAAACTTACTTATACTTTAAGGATTCCGTTTTTCGCCATTTGGCTACGGCTACGGAACCCTAAAAGTATAAGTTTAGGTGTATTATCGAAGGAGACAGGGGCTCTGCCGTGAAGTTCTATCTGTATTCGTAAATGTTGTCTTTGGTTAACGGGACATGCTGCAAACTTGAAACTTAGAAGAGCCACTCTTCGGCATATATACTCCAAAGTTCGTGGGTTCGATCCCCACCTTGGATAAACATTCGTGGGATGAACACTTGTGTTTCCTGTTGTCGAGAGCCGAAATAATCGTAGGGCTACTGTCAAAACCTTTGAGTTTAGAGTCTAGATAAACCACTTTTATAGTAAAAGTAGATACTTAAGGGAAACAGCAGAAAAGTTAGTACCATCACACACAAAGTAGCAGAACAAAAGACAGGTCACGTATAGTTTTATAGGGTAGAGTTCACGTGCAAAACTCCTGACTTTCTGGTTTTACTGCCTCCTAAACAATGTACTGACTGACTGAGTTACGACGGTCGTAAGTGTCTTTGTAGCAGAAATAAATAATAGACCTTAATATGTGAGTTTTTATACTCTTTCTAGTAGCGAAATAAAAATGGCCGTGTTTTTATTTTACCTAACGGCATTTACGTAAGTTTGTAATGTACGAGTATAAATAGGGTTGTTATGTCGTGAAATCGAAATTACAAAATACCCACCTAAAAAAGCGTCATGGCTATTTTCTAGGGTGTGACTTAAGCTAAATGAGGACTAGTCGTTTAATGACTTCTAACCGATTCGGCGGCGGTGGCCGACCTTAACCGATATTTATAGTGCTCAAGTATTATGCACAAATACAGGTGCACTCTTTAGTTTGAAAAGTTGGGTTTAAGAACCGTCGCTTTAACGTCGTAAGGCCAAAGATTCAAATCGTAGTAAGGCCCAGACAGCAGACAAAATGGAAAATCAATTGTTTTATGCCCTTTAAAAGGTTTCTGGGTCTTACGACGTTAAATCGCGATCCTCTATTCGGTACACACGAAATAAATAGACATAGAAAGTCGATCTAGCTAACATTGAGATCGAAGTGTTCCTTGACCTATATGCGTTAGCAGTAAGCATAGGTACCATAATCTCTCCCGCACGTCTGTCTTTGTCAAACCATGACACATTGCCTATTAGGCATGAACATTTATTTTTAACTAGCGGCCGCCCGCGACTTCGTACGCGTGGAGTTAATTATTGACACTTACCGTCATATTTTGGACAATCCACACAATATATTTTTATAAATTGTAGCCTATGTGTTATTCTGATGTATAAGCTATATTGTGGTAAAGTTTCATTTAAATCCATTCAATAGTTTTTACTGTGAAAAAGTAACAAACATCCATACATCCATACTTACAAACTTTCGCCTTTATAATAGTAGTAGGATTTGTTATGCCATCGTAAGATTCTTCAATCGCAAAAACATTGGTAAAATATTTAATTTGATATCTTAAAATCTTTCCGAGATATCACGATTTGAAAACCACAGTTTTGAACTTGATCAAAAACGCTCTATATAAAATCGCTACATATTCGTGACGTCACAAATATGTATTTTCTACGCGTGGCGTTTGCATTTTGTATGATAGCTATATAAAATGTTGCGTTTAGACTACTACTTTCTTCTTGATGGGCTATCCAATGATAACCGGATTTCTGGAAAATTAAACACTTTAAAATCGACTTCCAACGTCCACATTGCGACAATCATACAGACAGATACACGAAATATTTTTAAATTTTAACTAGCACTGAGTTATTTTCGATTTCAAATCTATCATAACATCAAACAATTTCATAAAATTTTAATAGGCTTGCCAGGAACATTTAAGTGAGCATGAAGGTGCGAGTGACACGTTTCTCCTTTGAGTAACTATCGCTTGGGCATCGAACTGCATCAGTACGTCACAGGCCTACCCGCCGACGGCCATAGTCGACCGTAATGGTGCATTAATAGGCTATTGCTTTACCTTCAAAACGGTTATCGATAAATCGATGGTCGATAAGCCTGTTGCCGCTCCCACAGTAATCGGTAATGACAACAGGGGTGGCTTAAGGGAGAAAATCATTGTTCAGATTTGTATAGATTTTGTTTGACAGACAGTTTTATAAATCTATACTATTTTTAAAGAGATAACTTCTATAAACAACGACAAGGCTTATAGGTAAACCGAAAACACGAAACGCTTGCGCGATGTAATTGAGCACAGCGCCATCTATTGGTTCATTTCTAAATTACGGTCCCGAAGCGAAGTGAGGGCGGGCCACTAGTAAAAAATAAATGCGCCAGACAATCACACCAATCATCAAATCAATCCACTTTTTAAGCTGTCAAACAAATCAACGGCGGTAATCAGGTGATCCGTCGGCTCGTCTGCCACCTACAATATCATAAAAAAACACTTTTATGGCTGCAGATCCTCTGCATCGGATAATATTACCACTAATGCGTTGCAGTGGTTACTGGCTGCTGCAGCAAATGCTGAGGCTGTGCCTTGTTGGCAATAAACCACAACGTCCTATTATATACTTTGTCGTGTTTTGTAACGTCCACATACTTGTTTTCTGCGGTATGTTCTATGTTTCATGGCCAATAAGCGTTTATCTATTTATCTAATACTAGTGGCCCGCCCTCACTTCGATTCGGGACAGTAATTCAGAAATGAACCAATAGATGGCGCTGTGCTCAATTACATCGCGCAAGCGTTTCGTGTTTTCAGTTTACCTATAAGCCTTGCCATTGTCTATAGAAGTTATCTCTTTATAAATAGTATAGAATAGATTACGCCAATCGCGCTCGCCAATGCTCCTAATTGCACGACCTATCAGGACTCCCAGCAGTTAGTTGCTTCTTACGACAGGTCGGGAAAACCTTGGCAGTATTCGCCACAGGACACACATTGTGTGAACTACCTGACCTAAGTCCGTCTCTGTACAGCGGTCATTTTAACACGTTCGCAAAGTCCTGTACTTAAGCTACGGATTAACGATTGTTCAGGAATTGATTTGATTGTGATTTACTGGTGGCGAAACGGCGCTTAAGCTAATTGGATTATATAAATAATTGCGCTTTTGCAATTTTGGCCTTATGATTGGTGCCAGACGAGCAGACGGATCACCTGATGGTAAGCTATTCCCACCGCCCATAGACACAGACACCAGTGGAGTCACAAGTGCGCTACCAAGCTTTAACTCCCTTACCCTTCAATGGGACCCCGGTACCTTCACTCACTCGACGAAACCTAGCGCAGGCGCTGCTTTACGCCGGTCATCTGTGAGGGCGTGGTATCACTCCGGTCGAGCCGGCCCATTCATGACGAAGCGTGGCTCTCCCACGCTAGTTGTTAATTGGCATGATTTTAGGTATAACTGTGAGATTTGATTAAGTAAATTCGACTTCTCCTCCTAATTGTCATTTCTAAGCCGGTACAACATTCAAATCTTTAAGAAACGAGCATACATCTTCCAATAAGGCCGACGACGCGTCTGCACTCCTTCTGTTGTAGATCATGTCCATAGGCTGCGATCGCTTACCATCAGGTGATCGGCTTGCTCGTTTGCTTTCCTGATTAAAAAAAATAATTTCGCGGTTCAACTGGTTTCTTTTTTATTAAACTACAGGCCAACGCTTAACTACAATAGAACCCCAAGGAAAGTGACGATGAAGTCTAAGGTGACGCGTTCACCTAGAACAGTGGTTCTTAACCGGTGGTCCGCGGACCACTGGAGGTCCCTGGAGGCATTCCAAGTGGTCCGCGAAGACATCGTATTAAACAACTGACGTGACGTGATGAGTCGAGTCAACACAACGCAAACGGCGCCGCGACGCATGTCCGAAGTGTGTGGTCCCTGACACGACAGAATTTTCGTAAAATGGTCCCTCATGACTTAAAGGTTAAGAACCACTGACCTAGAAGATGCCTGTTCACTATTTGCCTTAACGATGTCCAGATTATAATGGTCGGTCAGAACAGACCTCGGTGGACTCAACAATATCATTAAGAAAAAACGGTTAAGGGCAACACAACGGAGCAAAGCAATATGCAACAAATTCCAACAAAATAATTTCTTTAACTACAATAAAACTCAGCATAAGCGCCTCATTTGTAGGGTCTATAAGGGCATGATACACCCGTCCTGAAGCATCTGTGTTGTGTATAAAGGGCTGCCTACAGGTGGTCGCTTAGACCCTTATACACACGATGAAGATGTTACCTTTTAGATGTGTCTGTAGTATTTGAACGAGCATGTAATGGTCTGGATGGCTACCGCAAGTTTGCTTACCTCATCGTAAGATGTGAGATTAATCTATACATATAAAAGGAGAACTGAGACTGATTGGGCGAACTGGGTGATTGGTAGGTAATGGACTCACAACCTATACCCACCTAGACACGTAACCTAGAAACTTGAATTTTTGAGATGTTCCTTTTATAGTGAAAACTAGTGGCCCGCCCTCACTTCGTTTCGGGACAGTAGTTCCACTGTCCACCAATAGATGGCGCTGAGCGTTGATTGTATCGCGCAACTGTTTCGTGTTTTTGGTTTACCTGTAAGCCATGGCGTGGAATATGAGGTTAACCTCTTTATAAATAATATTCAATATACCTACTCACAGATTTTTACATTTTCATGTATAGTTTAACTAAAATAAAGTCACATACTTTTAATCTAAATGCAAAACATCAAACAAAAAACATGGCTGCCAAAGGACACCCACACGTACCTACACCTATTTGCGTTTCAATTTTCAGGCAAAGTCGCGGGAGCGAGATAGTCGCACCACAAAACGTGGATTAGCATAAAACAAAAAGTGACATCAGCTGAATTTGCCAGGTTGGAGAGAGAGATAGCAATGAGAAAATAGTGAGTTGACCGTCTGTTTGTCGATGTTTTGTGCATCAATTTATTTTTTTGTAATAAATTCACACAATGAGTCTGATCATGTAAAAGAAAAATTTTAATTATTAAAATATTCTTCATAAAATTTTCTCAAAAACATCCCACAACAGCATAATGTCTATCTTTTATGATCGACTCACAATATTTTTTTTTATTGTATTTTGTTTACCCTTACGTTATAATACTCTCACTCTCCCTAAATAAATTAATTGATTTTTGAAAAAAAGAAAACCGACTTCAATATTGCAGTCACAATATACTTACACTATTGACATTTTTTTTTGTTTTTGTGCTTTTTTTTTTCAAAAACCACTGAGTTAATTTTTATAAAAAATATATATTATGGGACCTACCTTTAAATGATGGCCTACCAAACAAAAAAAACATTAAAAATCCATTCATAATTGGCGAAGAAATTGAGTAACACTACATACAAAAAACCAAACATAGGGGTCGAATTGAGAACCTTCCTCCTTTTTCAAGTCGGTTAATAAATATTATCGACATCACGACATCACTAGCTATGCAAATCGACAGCACGTGTAATGGCGCGATGAGCGGTCACCGCGGCTATTTTACGGCGCGCGGCGCTAGCGGCCGTGTGACTCTGACTGATGTTGTTTTGGGAAAAAAAACATTAATTTTATTTGAACTTGTTTTTATTTTAGTCGTTATATGGACGGTCGATGTGACGAGAACGAATCGAATCAAAATAATATTTATTCTTTATCCTTAAATTTTTATACCTATCTTTATACTTCAGCATTATGACTGTTACCTACTGTTCTGGTAATAGTGCATTTTGTTGTGGTCAATAAATGCTTACTTTACTTGTTTGGATAGGCTTATGAAAGGGTTGTTTACCATTGGATTAAAAGCTGTTTGTTACAAAACTATGTATATTCAAAGTTCCTCAAATTGTTACAATTTTGTGAGAGCACCCGGTCTCGATCGTTCCGTGTTATACACAAACTGTGGGAGAGCCACGCTTCGACATGAATGGGCGGGCTAGAGCCACACGATACCACGGTCTCACAGAAGACCAGCGTGAAGCAGCGCCTCTCTGTGATTCGTTGATTCAATGGGGGTACCGGGTTAAAGGTTGGTAGCACACTTGTGTGTCTATGGGAGGCGGCAATCGCTTAGCATCAGGTGGATCCGTCTGCTCGTCTGCCACCTATCACATAAAAAAATTAAATATGAAGGTAAGGGAGTACGAGTAGGTACCCTTACCTTCATATATTTTTTTAGTGTAGTAGTAATAACACTTATGCATAGGTACGCACACTTGTACACTAATACGTCCTGCGTACCTGGCGACCTTAACCCCAATATAGGCTAGAGGACATTAAACTTTACACCTTAATCCAACCCTTAAAATCATCAATCAATAGATACCATTTGCCACCCTTTGTCCTGGTTTCCTCAGGCGGATCCCCTCCCACCCCGAAAGGGTTATTTATAAACAACACGAAAATGCCATTACAATAATTTGCCGCTTAAATATTGGACTAAGTATGTGACTAAACGGGGAACCAGATTCTGTGATACTTGTAGATAGATTTTAAATGCAAAATCTAAAACCAATGTAGAAACAGACACACATCAGATGACTACAATATTTCCCTCAATTGATATTAACTGTGGGAGAGCCACGCTTCGGCATGAATGGGCCGGCTCGACCGGAGTGATACCACTGCTTCACAGAAAACTGGCGTGAAGCAGCCCTGTGCTGTGTTTCGCTGAGTGAGTGAGGGTACCGGAGGCCCACTCGGGGGGGAAGGGAATAAAAGGTTGGCAGCGCACTTGTAACTCCACTGGTGTAGCAAGTGTCCATGGGCGGTGGCAATAGCTTACCATCAGGTGATCCGCCTGCTCGCCTGCTACCTATCACATAAAAAAAAATATTGAACCATAAGTGTTTGACAGTAAGGTGATAATAGATTTATGACATTTAACAGATAAATGTTTACATTGATTTGAGGATGTCCGTACCTAATACTTAATAATAGACTGGCCGGTTGGCGTGGTTTTTGGTATTTGGTAGTGACCCTGTCTTATACGCCAAAGGTCGTGGGTTCGATCATTCATGTGACAAACATTCGTGAGAAGAACATTTGTGTTTGTGTAGTATCTGGGTGATATTTTGAAATGTCATAGAACAAATGGTGTTCATAATAGTTGATAGAACACGCGGTGAAAGGAATGTAAATGTTCACAGATACACCCTGTATATAAACCTTCAAAAATGACCGTATTCCTTCTTAAAATGTCGGCAGCGCACTTGTTACGCCTCTGGTGATGCGGGTGTCCATGCTCGGCGGTAATCGCGTACCATCAGGTGACCCGTCAGTTCGTCTGCCCTCTAAACCATAAAAAAAACCGTTTTATGACATCCTTGATGGATTTATTCATTTAGTTGCTGAAATTCTTGAAATCTACTCACCGTTTAGAAGTAAGTATTCATGAAGTGCGAAGCTCCTGAAGAACATTCGGTAAATACTGAAATGCCGTCAACTTTACGGTGAAACTCCTTCAACTCGATCTAGAAATAAGTGCGAAGCCATCGCGGGGAAACTCTCACATTTCGCTACCCACCTCAATGTTGCCAGGTAACTGATTTAAAATATAAGGGTTATTTGTAGTAGGTGGTAGACGAGCATTACCAGTGAGTTATGCTCGTGGGTTAAAGTAGTGACTTTCCCATGATCCTTCCCGCATTTTCGGCATACTGACCTACTGGTGGGAGACGCCATCGGTACTTGCACTTAAAAAGAAAGAAAGAAAGAAAAATCTTTATTTGGTCCGATATTACAATAAATGAATTATACACTGAAATTTAAAAGCTAAATTTAACTGGACCAAAATGGCGCCCACTCAGCATATGGCACGGCCGGGGGAGTAGCGCCGATCACACCGCTGGTATTCTGTGGAAGCCAGTTTATTGAGGGAGCGTCACCAGTCAACGAAACAAACAACTTAATAGGTACTTGTTAACAGTTGTGTTACAAAAATAGATATTTATTGTACAGCGACTTAATAGCACAATCCCTAACAGTAGATATAAGTAGCTATGTACTGTTTGCATGCAGTGTATAATGAGTGTAAATGTTCGAGTGTGTATATGCGTGGGTACGTGAAACTTGATGAAAAGACCTAGACTAAAGAGAAGGGGTTAGGGGGGAAGCTCGGGCAGTAATTTCAAGAATTTTTAGCTGGTCAGCGTTTAGACTTAAAACGCTGACCAGCTGAAAAATCTTGAAAAATATTTGTGATACTAAACTCAACCACCACTGAACCAACTTAACTAACTGCCAGAGCTTACGGTCATCAGTTTTCTGGGAGACCGTGATTTCACTTAAGTCGAGCCGGCATAATATTCATGCCGAAGCATAGTTCTCTACGATCAATTTAATTATTGAATGATTAATCAAAGTGTGATTGTGTTTAGGACGGCCAAATGGTCGAAGGCTTGTTGGCCGTCCAAGGTACCGCTTTATTTATTTTATTTAAACTTTATTGCACAAAATTAATAACAATAGGCGAACTTAATAAAAAGGACGTAAGGGACGTAAGGGGGCCCACACAACATCTTTCGGGCCCCAAGTCAACCTCTCCTGCCGTGGCGCGTCCTGCTGATTAACGAAAGAGGCTCTGACGAACCACCCACCAACCCGCACTGGACCAGCGTGGTGGGGTATGGTCCAATCCCCCATATGAATACGACACTGCCCCGGCCCCCAGTTCCCGGCAGCCCTGCTATTCCGGGCCAAGGCGGCGGTCTCGGTAACGGCAGGGCAGGGGGGTGCTAAGAATCTCCGGGTTACGGAAGGCCGCCACACACCACTGACCTTGGAGACGTATAACGGACGCACGCTTCGGCTCGACTCGCATCCTGGCCCAACTCGAGGAGGAGTTGAAGCACATAAGATTGCATGTTCTCGGGCTGTGCGAAGTCCGTAGAGAGGGTGAGGACACACTGACCCTAGAGTCTGGCCATCTTATGTACTTCAGGGAAGGAGATAATCCGTCACATGGCGGCGTCGGGTTCCTAGTCAACAAAGTCCTCACTGACAACGTTATTGAAATCTCCAGTGTGTCGGCGAGGGTTTGCGTACCTCGTAATTAAATTAACCAAAAGATACAACCTAAAGGTTATTCAAGTGTACGCTCCAACGTCGACATACTCGGATGATGTCGTAGAAGAGATGTATGAGGACATTTCTCGAGCCTTACACAACACCACTAAGGCTCACTATAACGTTTGTCATGGGGGATTTTAACGCAAAAGTGGGGTGTACAGACTTACAGCGAATCGATGCTGGGATCATACGGCTTTGGAAGTAGGAATCATAGGGGGCAAATGCTCGTCAATTTCTTAGAGCGCGAGGGGCTTTTCTTAATGAACTCGTTCTTTAAGAAACAGCCACAGAGGAAATGGACGTGGCAGAGCCCCGATACTATGACTAAAAATGAGATCGACTTCATCATATCGGACAAAAAGCGAATATTCAGAGATGTCTCAGTGATCAATAGGTTTAAAACCGGAAGTGATCACCGACTTCTCAGAGGCACTCTGAATATCGATTTCAAGCTTGAACGCTCTCGATTGATGAAGTCCACGCTCCGGCCAAATCTACTCCAATCGCTCGCTGGTTCCGACGTCTTCCAACTTAAATTGGAAAATCGATTCGCTGCCTTGGGATCCACAATTGACGTAGATGTCGACGAAGAACTCGACCAAGTTGTGGAAATTCTTCGGGACGAGGGTGCAAAGTTCTGTGAGTTGCGACGTACGGGCAAACGGTCTAAGCTTTCGAAAGAGACTCTGGACCTAATGGACAAGAGGCGGAACGATCCATCAGTCACTTCGGCAGAGCAACGGGCTCTGAATAAGTCCATCTCCAAGCTGTTAAGACGTGACCTCCGAAGCTCCAATACACTCTAATACAGAGAACAATTGAGCAGAACCGGGGGTCCCAAAGTCTTCTTACAACAGCTTGGAAGGAGCCACCTGTCGAAGTTGACCAAGGCAAATGGAGAAGTCGTCCACGTCAAAGCCAGAGATTCTTTCGGAAGTTTACACGTTCTATAGCCAGTTATACGCGTCGCACTCACCCCACCCTACGCCGGGATGAGAAGGATTCAAGAGCCACATTAACCCGCCATGCGACGGAGGATCTACCCGACATCAGCTTGGAGGAGATCGAGGCAGCTCTGGGCAACTTTAAAATGGAAAAAGCCCCGGGAGAAGACGGAGTCACAACCGAGCTTCTAAAAGCTGCCGGCAAGCCGGTGCTGAAGGAACTTCGGCGTATATTTAACTCGGTTTCTTTTCTCTGGGAGAAACTCCTAGGCGTGGCAGCGGAGCTTGGTCGTAGTTGTTCTTCAAGAAAGGCGACAAACCCTTACTGAAGAAACTATCGACCAATTTCACTTTTAAGTCACGTCTATACATTGTTCTCAAGAGTCATTTCGAATCGCCTTACACGAAGACTTGACGAAGCTCAACCTGCAGAGCAGGCCGGTTCCGACGGAGTTATAGCACCATAGACCATATTCACACAGTGAGACAGGTTATACAGAAGACCAAGAGTATAACCAGCCCTGTGCATGGCGTTGTGTGGACTATGAAAAAGCTTGTTGACTCCGTCGAGACCTGGGCTGTTCTCGAGGCCTTGCAGATGGTGCCAAGTCGATTGGCGATATATCGAGGTGTTGAAGTGTCCTATATGACGCCGCTAATAGTCCGTAGGAACCAGAATGGCCAAACCGAGCCTGTCCTGATGCGACGTGGGGTGAGACAAGGAGATGTATATCTCCGAAACTCTCTCCGCTGCGCTGCAGGACATGTTCGAAACGCTAAACTGGAAAGAGCGCGGAATTAATAATTAATGGCGAGTAAATGTCACACCTACGATTCGCAGACGACATCGTCATCTTGGCGGAAACCTTACAGGACCTACAGGAGATGGTGAGCAGCATGGCTGAATCTTCTAAACACATCGGTCTTCGGATGAACTTGGATAAAACCAAGGTCATGTTCAACGAGCTCGTTGATCCGGGACCGGTCGCTGTTAATGGAGTACCTCTCGAAGTTGTCCAGGAATATGTCTATCTAGGACAAACGCTCCAACTAGGCAAAAACAACTTCGAGAGAGAAGTCAATAGAAGAATTCAGCTAGGCTGGGCAGCATTTGGTAGGCTTCGTCAAGTCTTCTCGTCACCCATCCCTCAAAGTCTAAGTCGAAAGTCTTCGACCAGTGCGTCCTTCCGGTCCATGACTTACGGTGCCGAGACGTGGACACTCACGGATGGATTAATCCAGCGGTTCAAAGTCGCTCAAAGAGCTATGGAAAGGGCTATGCTCGGAGTATCTCTGAAGGACCGCATCAGAAATGATGTAATCCGACAGAGAACCAGAGTCACCGACATAGCCCACCGAATTAGCAAACTGAAGTGGCAGTGGGCTGGTCACATTAGCCGCAGAACTGACAACCGTTGGAGCCATAAGTTTTTGACAGTAAAGGTGATACATAGATTTCAGACATTTATCAGATAAATGTTTACATTGATTTGAGGATGTCCGTACCTAATACTTAATAATAGACTGGCCGGTTGGCGTATTTGGTAGTGACCCTGTCTTATACGCCAAAGGTCGTGGGTTCGATCATTCATGTGACAAACATTCGAGTGAAGAACATTTGTGTTTGTTCAGTGTCTGGGTGCTTTTGTCGATGATTTTGAAATGTCATAGAACAAATGGTGTTCATAATGGTTGATAGAACACGTGGTGAAAGGAATGTAAATGTTCACAGATACACCCTGTATAGAAACCTTCAAAAACGAGCGTATTCCTTCTTAAAATGTCGGCAGCGCACTTGTTACGCCTCTGGTGATGCGGGTGTTCATGGTCGGCGGTAAACCCGTACCATCAGGTGATCCGTCTGTTCGTTTGCAATCTAAACCATAAAAAACCGTTTTTATGACTTGACTTCCTTGACGAATTTATTCATTTAGTTACTGAAATTCATAAAATCTACTCACCGTTTAGAAGTAAGTATTCATGAAGTGCGAAGCTTCTGAAGAACATTCGGTAAATACTGAAATGCCGTCAACTTTACGGTGAAACTCCTTCAACTCGATCTAGAAATAAGTGCGAAGCCATCGCGGGGAAACTCTCACATTTCGCTACCCACCTTCAGTGTTGCCAGGTAACTGACTTAAAATATAAGGGTTATTAATTATTAATTATTTAGTAATTGGGGGTAGACGGGCATTACCAGTGGGTTAGGCTCGTGGGTTAAAGTAGTGACTTTTCCATGATCCTTCCCGCATTCTCGGCATGCTGACCTACTGGTGGGAGACGCCATCGGTACTTGCACTTAAAAAGAAAGAAAGAAAAATCTTTATTGGTTCGATATTACAATAAATGAATTATACACTGAAATTTAAAAGGCTAATTTAACTGGACCAAAATGGCGCCCACATATGGCACGGCCGGGGGAGTAGCCCCGATCACACCGCTGGTATTCTGTGGAAGCCAGTTTGATGAGGGAGCGTCACTAGTCACGAAACAAACAACTTAATTAATAGGTACTTGTTAACAGTTGTGTTACAAAAATAGATATTTATTGTACAGCGACTTAATAGCACAATGCCTACAGTAGATATAAGTAGCTATGTACTGTTTGCATGCAGTGTCAGTGTATGAATGAGTGTAAATGTTCGAGTGTGTATATGCGTGGGTGTGTGAAACTTGATGAAAAGACCTAGACTAAAGAGAAAGGGGTTAGGGGGGAAACTCGGGCAGTAATTTCAAGAATATTTAGCTGGTCAGCGTTTAGACTTAACACGCTGACCAGCTGAAAAATCTTGAAAAATATTTGTGATACTAAACTCTACCAACTTAAACTAAACCAACTTAACTAACTGCCAGAGCTCACAGTCATCAGTTTTCTGGAAAACCGTGGTTTCACTTAAGTCGAGCCGGCATATTTATGTCGAAGCATAGTTCTCTTCGATCAATTTCAATTATTGAATGACTAATCAAAGTGTGATTGTGTTTGGGACGGCTAAATGGTCGAAGGCTATAGGTCGAAAGGTCGAAGGTGGCCTTCCAAGGCACCGCTGGAGGGATGATAATTTTTAGTAGATTTTTTTTAGCCTACCAGCCTACCTTGTCCCATTGCTGGGCAAAAGCAAATGCCGCCATTGTACGGTGGCCTGCAGATCAAGTTGTACAACCTGTCAAATTTCTTCAATCGAACTTCACTTTTATGTCAAACGTGTTTGGTTCAATATCAACTGAGGAAATTTGACAGATTGTAGTAACTTGATGTGCTGGCCACTGTACTCTGTTTGTAGCGGTGGCTTGCCAGTTATTGGAGAAGTGGTCCAAGTCATCACGCCATCTCTTTTTTTTTGGCGGACCCTTAGACGACGTCCTGCTGGCTGGCAATGAGTAATCATTTTGGTGCACCTCTGTAGGTGTAATCCTGCAAACCTCCTGAAATTTTTAAATAGTTTATTTAAAGTTTTTTTTTTGGACAAAGTATGGCAACACTGCCCTCAAGGGTGGGGTTTCTAATAATAGACCCTTTATCGGGGCGGATTCATTCCCCGATATTATATTGTTATTGCTACGTGACAAGATAATAAAATTATAATGAAGAGTTTTCGGGTCCTTTCTAGGGGGGAGGGGGACCAAATGTCCTGATTTTGATTACCATCTATTGAGTTAGAATAGGAAAGTATATTTCCTTTTGTAGGAAAAGATGGCGTGAAAATGTACCCACCAAAGTCAAGATTAGCAAACGCTGGCTTATCAGAAGTCTTTACCCAGCAGTGGGATCATTCATCATCATCATTTCAGCTAATAGACGTCCACTGCTGGACATAGGCCTCCCCCAAAGTTCTCCACACAGATCGGTCCTGTGCCACCCGCATCCAAGGGACTCCCGCGACCTTCACTAGATCGTCGGTCCACCTGGTGGGAGGTGGGATCATTTACTTAGGATAACAAAAAAGAATGCTCGAGGTGACTGCTATCCGAGTCACGGAATTACAAGACCACCATATTTCAGACTTCAGGCTGACCCTGAGAATTTTCTTAACTGAAAAACTCAGATACAAATTTTGACCAGACCCTGGGGATCGGACCCGGGACACTAAGCGCAGCCGCCGCTTTAAAGTGCGATCCATTACCCACTGTGCCATAGAGGGAGTCAATTTCTTATTTTAAGTTGCTGGCTATCATCAGCAACCCACACTCGTCCACTGCTGGACATAGGTCTCCCCTAATGCACGCCATCGCTCCCGATTTTCGGCCACTCTCACCCAGCCCACACCAGCCAGCCTTCGAATATCGTCATCCCATCTTGTAGCAGGGCGTCCAACACTACGTTTACCGAGTCGCGGTCTCCACTCAAGGACTTTACGGCTCCAACGGTTGTCAGTTCTGCGGCTAATGTGACCAGCCCACTGCCACTTCAGTTTGCTAATTCGGTGGGCTATGCTATGCTGACTATACGGCCATGTAAATATAAAAGGCCTATATTTGGGATTCAAAACCTTCTTTAAGACTCAGTGACCCATAAAAGGTATTTTTAGACGTGTTACAAGGGGTAACCTGTTGGGAAAGGCTATTTATTAATGTGTTCGTCCTTGGTATACTATTTTTGATCGCCTCGGTAGCGCAGTGCATAGTAGATCGCACTTTAGCGCGACAGCTGCGCGAGTCCCGGGTGCGATCCCAGATTGGGCCTCCGATACCCTCACTCACTTGAAAAATAGGCGCTGTACGCCTTCATGCCGAAGCGTGGCTCTCCGGTGAGAAAAGCTAGCGAAAAGCCGCAGACAACTTTTGCAATATGTCTTGTTCGCAAACAACGGCTTGACTGGTATGTGGCAACACGGCTGATATACGCTAGGGTTGACTCTAAATACAATACAGTAACCAGTTCATCTAACCGATATTTGAGAGAGATGAGATATTACAGTGCTTCGGCGTGTGCGCAGATACAAGTGCACTTTATTCCCTTAAATATTTCGATGGTAATCAGAGATATCACTTACGTGCAAGACCACTAACTTTCGAGGTGCCACTGAAAAATTCTTCACAGGACACCTCAGGTAGAATCTATACTAATAACATATAAAGAGGTTAATTCTTTAGACTGCAACAAGTTCTTCTTTAAGTGCCATCTTCTAACGAAGGTTGGCGATCATAATAGCGACTTGAACCCTTGTCACAAACTGCTCAAAACAGAGAACAAGTGCTTTTAATGTACCACTGGCGGAATTTTTAAGCCAAGAAGTTCTTCTTCCTGGGCTACTTTTTCCTTGGATCTTGACCTATATTAAGTATAAGTCGCAATAATAGGTCATACTAGAAATAGAAATATTTTTTATTCAATTTAAGTCCTTATAGAACATTTATGAATGTCAAATATTATGTAGGTATGTGTACCGCTGGTTCGAAAAGTCGATTTCTACCGAGAATACTTCGGACAACGCATTACAATAATTATGTCTAAGATATTCCAGTTTCCTCCTTTAATGGTACTTAGCTTCAATTTTCTTTTTAGGGTTCCGTAGTCACCCTTATAGTTTCGTCATGTCTGTCTGTCCGTCCGTCTGTCTGGCGTCTATCTGTCCGACCGTCTGTCCTGGCTCGTTTATTCTTTGCAACACTACTACTACTACGAAAATTAGTTCTATGAAAAGATAAGAGCTGTAGCTCCTGATGTAGCTCTTTACACAGTCAAGACTGCGATAATGCTTATAAAAAAAAACAAAATAAAATATAAATAAATAAATCCTGTAAAGCGAAGCAGCCCTATCATACGCTTGGTTGGATTTCCCCAAACTCTCCCCGAAGTTACAAGTGACTTTTCATTTTATAGGGATTTCGACTACAATACGTTGTTATGGCAACACTGATGTGTATAACAAGATGTAATAGATACACGTACTTTGATGTGGAGCTCATAGCACAGATTTCGTGTGTATTAGATTTTCGCTTAGGGATGTTGCAACTCATCCAAAGTAAACATAGATAATTCAGTTACTCCGTTGGCTCAGGCGAAACAAGTCTTAGCCTAAGACTAAAGATAGTCTTAAAAATAAGAATACGCCACTTTGTTATCGATCCTGCACTACTTTGCCAGTTGCCATCGACCTAAAGTCGCCTTCGCCTATAGAAACCTGCAACACCTGTAGTCACAAGTGCGCTGCCAACCTTTAATCCCTTTTTCCCCACATTTGGCCTCCGGTACCCTCACCCACTCGACGAAGCACAACAAGCGCTGCTTCACGCCAGTCTTCTAAGAGGCCGTGGAATCACTCCGGTTAAGCCGAAGCTTGGCTCTCTCACGGTAAGAATGATTGCGCAACAGGTCGATTTGCAGCCTTTAGATGAGGTAGCAGTAGTCAATGATTGCCCAAATGATTATATTTTTAAAACTATCGACAAAATACCGATAGTGCGACAACACTAGCTCACACAAATGGCGCCGCGTTGACAAATCGTCCAGTTTTGTCACGGAATCGCGGACTACCCTCACGCTGTTAAATTGCTGTGAATAATTTGGATATTATTATGCAGCCGGATATTCTTGACAGTACATTTGTGAACGTTTTTATAGCAAAAACTCCAATTTATGCTCCAAAATTTAATGATTTCTCCGGTACTAGTGCAGTATTAAAAATAAAGTATTATTTAAATTTTCAAGTGATTATTTCTGTCTATCAATCTCAAAAATCAAGGAAACGTTAGCAAATAACACAGTCTCATATAGATCTTTTAGATAGATATTCTTTATTGCTCAGAAATAGAATACATGCGTGAAACAATAGCAATAAACAGTGCAATAAGGCGTCTTATCGCTTGTAACGATTTCTTTTATGTATTCTTAAAACAACAAAGGCCCTAATATAGATCCCTGCGTAACTCCTATCAATAAAAGAGCCTCAGAGGAGTCGCGTCGTATTGACTTCCTTTTTGGATTGTTTTCTGCTAGATACGATTAATCATAATAAATAAGGACCTGTCATTACACTAATTGCTCAGATTTCATGAATCGTGTTTTATGTTTAATGCAATCAAACGCTTTCAATAAATCATTAGTTCGATGGCGCATTTAGCGTGGATTGGATTCCCGCTCAGGATAATTTAAGGAAAATTTAAGTAATAGATTTTTTTAAATGTCTGCCCCTCTCTATTCCGAATTGCAATGCCTTTCAGGCGCATATATCCTCTTGGTTATATGCATATATCATGTTACCTGTAGTCATGTGTATTGCAAATAAATAAATAAACAGGCATATAGTCGCCGAGTGGAAAATTTTGCGTAAGATTCTTGGACTAAGTAAGGAAGTGGTAAATACCTGTAGCAAAACCAATAAAGGGTTACAATCCCATCCCTTAGCACTGCGTTACATTCACCCAATCATATTCCGTCAGGTCCACATCTATTAATTCTAATCACGATGGCATACAAGCCTCCTCGCAAACAATGAGTGAGTTTGTAAAGAACGGCCTTCGTCAAACAAAACCGACCGCGCTCTGATTCGGTACGTTATTTCAGCTAGGGTTGACAGGACAGAGAACATCGTAAATTTGCGTTGCATTATAAATGCAACACAAAAGTACACAAGTGTATACACTTAATTACCTACTACGATGACTCCACGACCGAAAATGTATCTTATCGTCCGATATACTTAAGACTAGTCTGCTTTTTTAAGCTAAGTAAATTTGCTTTGCACGAGGTCATGCCAGCGATATCTGGGGCTATCTGGATAAAATATTACAACGAGTTTCAACACGACGTTTATTGTAAAGTACCTACTTACATCGTATTTTACTTACTGCTTTAGTGACAATTCATCTAATGGCGATTTTATAAGTCGAAATGTGAAGCTATCCGAAGAGTTACTGCTGGGTCCTAGCAGACGACGCACTGCCAGTGGCGCCAGTCTGCTTGTGACCACGGCTGCTGCAACGTCGCCGAAACGTCAAGCAGAAAGAACATACAATGTACGAAGAAATTAAACGTTAATTCCTGCTTTAATATTATATAGATATAACAATGTGGTGGTAACAGTCTGGTGTCCGTTAGCAAATCCAAAACATTGTAATTTTAAATTTCCCATATCTTCAAGTGACAGTTTTGGACGCAAAAATGACGCACTGAGAAGACTTTTTTTAAGAATTTGGTGAGTATTTGGTCTCCCATTGCCAACCCTAAACCAGGAGCAAAGTGGGCCTCTCCAATATTCATAGCCTTTGTTCGAGACTTTCTTCCTCCCCCCTCCCCCCTTCGTCGCGCAGCGTCAGATCATTCAATTTGAAATCTTTTTAGGCTGGATGGAGTTATCCAAAATTGAATATTTAATGTCATTTTCAGTTTAGAAATGTGTTTAAATTATAGTGGGATAACTCGCTGGATGGCGTATTAGTAGTAGCCCTGCTTCATGCGCCAAAAGTCCTGGGTTCGGTCCCCATTCTGGACAAACACTCGTGTGAAAAACACTGTGTATGTTCAGTGTCTGGGTGTTAATTAAGTATTTAAGGGCCTCGTTCACCATCTCTGAGTAAAGTGTCAAGTAATTTACTCTTCAATTTAAGTGGGTTTGGAGGAAACTGGCCCCTGGTAAACTATTAACAATTTAAATAATTTATTCAATACAAAGACCAAGGGGCAATTTATCCAAACCCACTTTAATTGACAAGAAAACTACTTGGAACTTTGCTCAGAGATGATGTACCAGGCCCTAAGTATTAAATTTGTGAGTAATGTCCGATATCTGTAAAACTAAGTAGCTTAAGCACTTGTACTTTAAGCACGGTGTCAGGTCAATGTATGAAATATTGTGTGCATTTTTAAGCTCCAAAGATGAATATAACTTTGAGATAAAAAATCCACTATCCATATAAGAAAGCAAAAATACCTAGAGCTGAGGGAGCATTCATAGAGACCATGAATATTGAAATACTCCACCATTCTACTATGAAGGCTATCTCGCGAGTAGCGCCCGCTATTCTGGCTAGCTCTATATTTGGAAGGGTTAAATTGGGGTAAGCTTTATTTTGAGTTTGCCCAACTATGTCTATGAATAGATCAGGGATCATCCAATGGTGGACCGTGTTCGTATACGTGCCTCCCGTCGTTGTCAATATAACGACCGCTGGAGCCCCCAGTAGTCAATATGACGAATTGCTGGGGCCCCCGTAGTCAATATGGCGAACTGCTGGGGCCCCCGTAGTCAACATGACGAGCCGCTGAATCTCCCGTTGGAGTCATTATGACTAACCGCTGGGGCCCCCGTAGTCAATAGGCGAACCGCTAGGGCCCCTGTTGTCGATATTACGAGCTGCTGGGGCCCCCGTAGTCAACATGACGAGCCGCTGGGGTCCCCTTTAGTCAATATGATGAACCACTAGGGCCCCCGTTGTCGGTATAACGAGCTGCTGGGGCCTCCCGTCGTCAATATTACGAGCCGCTGGGGCACCTTGTAGTCGATATGACGACCCGGGGGACCTCCCTTCGTAGTCATTATGTCGACCTGCGGGGCACTCCGTAGTCAATATAACGAGCTGCTGGGGCCCCCGTAGTCAATATGACGAGCCGCTGAATCTCCCGTTGGAGTCATTATGACTAACCGCTGGGGCCCCCGTAGTCAACATGACGAGCCGCTGGGGCACCTTGTAGTCAATATAACGACAGCTGGGGCCCCCATTAGTCAATATAACGAACTGATGGGGCCCCCCTTCGTAGGTAATATGTCGGCTCGCACCATAGTCAATGTGTCAAGGCGCTGGGGCCCCCGTAGTCAATATGACGACTCCCATAATCGATATAACTAGCCATGTCCTATTTTACAAATAAATACAGGGTGTATCTATGAACATTTACATCCCTTTAACCACGTCTTCCACCAACCGTTCTGAATAACATTTTGTTCTATGACATTTAAAAATTCGCATTAAAAATTTTCAACTTCTCATACAAAGTCGGTCACGTGACATGATCGTTTTGCACGGAGAGTCAGAAAATTTTTCGATGTATTTCCAAAAGTTGTTGAACAAAAGTTGTTCAGAATAGTTGAAACAACACGTAGTTAAAGGGATGTAAATGTTCACAGATACACTCTGTCTATAGGTATACTCTAAGGGCAATAGTAACCAACCAGCAACAGTGTAATAACCTACTAGTAACAAGGAGACCCTTCTCTGACAATGCCAAGGGCCGACAAGTACGCATTGTAGTCCAGCGTGATTCAGAGTGTGTTTTGTATCGGATACGTAACTCGCGAAGGGTTTGCCCTTTACAGGCCCTTCTGATTGTATGTGTTGGTAAAACATTGTGGAATAAGTTGAGGTGTCATCATAAGGTTTGATAGTTTGTTGCGAAATAAACTATGCGGGTTGTATTTGTGAACATTTACATCCCTTGAACCACGTGTTCTATAAACCATTCTGAGCATCATTTTTTCAATAACTCTCCGAAATTCATCGATTTTTTTTCGACTGCCCATACAAAATGAGCAAGTTACGTGACCAAAAAATGTTTTTTTTTATAAGCGAATTTTTAAAAGTCATAGAACAAAATGTCGTTCGTAATGTTGTGTCGTGGTTAAAGGGATGTAAATCTTCACAGACACACCCTTTATTAAAAGTAGACGCATCACCTGATGGATACAGCACCTGACTCTACGTCAGAAGTGCGCTGCCAACCTTTAACCCCCTTTCCCCCAATTGGGCTTCCGGTACCCTCACTCACTCGACAAACACAGCTCAAGCTTTATGCATGATTGTCTTCTGTGAGGCCGTAGTATTCCTGCGGTCGAGCCATTCGACTCAATCATGCCGAAGCCGGTCTTCTGAGAGGCTGTGGTTGCACTCCGGTTGAGCCGGTCCCCATTCATGCCGGCGCGCGGCCTCTACCACAGACCTCGACAGTTCGACAATCTTATGGCATAGGCTAGGATTAATGTGGTCGAAAAGGCGTATTTCCCCGTTAGTGCGCATGCGTGAGTACATGACACGTTTTTAGCTCTTAGTGGGCAGTCTACTTTCTGTGTGTAATTATTTTGTGGCTATACGCTCCCTATTTGAACTATGAACCACTCCTCTACCACTTAGGATTATTTTAGTGTGAAAGCTGTAGGTATACAGTCGTCCTTGTGAGATGCTTACTGTAATCTCACGCCTAATTCGTTTCATACTCGACTGAGCAATTAACGCTTATGTGATAAATTAATTAGAAACACGACGCTACGCGTATCGTCGAGTAAGGCTGTGTCCTTTATGTGTATAGATTTCGAAATCTTCACCATAAATGCGCCAGACTATCACAACAATCAACCAGCCGGGCCAACATGCGCACCGCAATAAAATTTTGTCGACTCTCGTTCGCGAGAGCGCATCCTTCTATCCCGCTCATCGCTCAGTCAGGTGAGCGAGAAGCAACTTGCGCCGACGCAATACGAGTGTCGACAAAATTATCTAGTGGTGCGCATCTTAGCCCGGTTGATCTCAAACTAGGGCAACCTCTGTACCATGAGTAGCAAGTGACGATAATTAACTGGAGGCGTCAACTCAGAACAACCAGGCCCATGAAAACTTAGAAAACGTAGTTTCCTAGATTGACTTGGCCGGGAATCGAACCGAAAGCACTTCGCAGTTTCGCACTTAGCCACTGCGCAATCGAGATCGTCAATCTTCATCATCATCATGTCAGACCACATCCGCCCACTGCTGAGTTAAGGCCTCTTCTTTATTACGCCACTCCCTACGTCTGCATGAGGCAGGATTTCTAAATGGCTATTGTTTAATACTCCAACTGCTATTCGGCTACGGCGGCTAATCTTAAAAATCAGCCGCGTACGCAGGATATATGATAGTGCTCAAGTGTGTGCGTAAACACAGGTGCGCTCTCTATTCCCTTACCCGCTTAACTCAATGGGACTCCAGTTGAGTGTGATACGATCGAAGAGAGATCGGGCGCAGGAGCAACATCTTAACATGCTTTGCTTTGCATGCTTGCATTGCCAACACGCTGTTTTCTCTCCTCTACCTAAAGTGTGTCTGGGAGACATCGCTACAAGCGATAAGACCGCCTTATTGTACTGTCTATAGCTGTTGTTTCACTCATGTATTCTATTTCTGTGCAATAAAGAATATCTATCTATCTTTCCGAGGCACGCCAACTTCCAGACTTTGAACAGAAAAACTCAGGTACAGTCGACTCCAAAACTATGTATACACTTTAGGACATTGTCACAATACATATGTATAAGAAAGCAGAAGTCGTTCTTCTACATATGTATTGTGACAAGGTCCTAAAGTGTAAACATATTTTTGACCTCGACTGTACAAAGAAAAAGGATATTTAGATATTATATCACTGGAGTGAAGGTATGATAAAGTAACTTTGCAAATTAAGAGGCTCTAGCCTGTCATAGCACCTCCATTGTCAATTTTTACCCCTGATATGCACACACCCTTAGCGAGCCTAATTGATCTGTCGCTCACTCTGTCGCGCGAGTGTTAATTGCGACGCTCCCCCCCCCCCCTTCCCCCCTCGAACCCCCAAGGGATTATTTTTCATAAAAATGACGAGTGAAGAGGGCGAGTGACGTCACGTGATAATGGAAATGGTACGCATGAGTGAATGTGACAGGGTGACTAGCTGGAGACAAGGTACAGGGCTGATGTGACGTTGTTCGTCGGATATTACGAGTGATTGCGAAAGTAAAGATAAATAAATAAATGCATAATTTTATTTTTGGTATAGCAATTCTTTGCAATTTATTCTTAAGTAAATATTGCATTTAAAAAACTCAAGGTTCAAGTGAGACTCGAACCCTCCGAGGAATTTTTAAGTGCAATATTAACTTAATAAATAAATGCGCCGGACAATCACACCAATCAACCTGGTCTCAAACTAGGGCTACCCCTGTACGATACTGGGGACGTCAACCCAGCACACCCAGACCCAAGAAAACTAAGAAAATGTTATTTCCTAAATTGACTTAACTGGTTGGCGGTGTTACCCGCTTGCTCGTTTGCCTTCCTATATTATAAACTAGCGGCCGCCCGCGACTTCGTCCGCGTGGAAAAGTAATGTTATTTAGCCTATAGCCTTCCTCGATAAATGGACTATCCAACAAAAAAAGAATTATTCAAATCGCACCAGTAGTTTCGGAGATTAACGCGTTCAAACAAACAAACAAACAAACAAACAAACTCTTCAGCTTTATTATATTAGTATAGAAAAGAAACGGGAATCGAACCCGGGACCTTTCGCGCTTCGGATGAGATGTTCCATAAACGATCAGGATATTGATATAATTTTTCTTTAACGTCGTATGACCCAAAAGCCTTTTAAAACGCATAAAACAAATTGTTTTCCCATTGTGTCTTCCTAACCTTCCAAAAAATCGCTAACTCTGCCCATAATTTACACATGCTCAAGTTATGTCCAAAGGACATGACGTCACTGGACATGACGAGGGTGGATGACGTAATTGTCACGTAAATAACGGACACCTTCAGCTGAATTAATGAACAAGATACTGGCACAGTTCATGTGTGGCCAGTGGTACTGCTTGCCTCAATGCGGATAGCCACACGCCAATGTATGTCACTTATCTGTGAACATTGACATCCCTATAGCCACGTGTTCTACCTGGTCTACTATTTTGAACAACAATATTGTTCAACGACTATCAAAAAATTTTTTCGACGCCCCATTCAAAACGAAAAGTCATAGAGTGTTGCCACCGCAAACAAGTCCGAACAAACGTTTCTTCATTCTATTTTTTAAATAAGTTAGGTAACTGGTGCACAAAATAATTACACACAGAAGTTAGACTTTGACCTGATTTTGAATTTAGAAGAGTTCGTTGACATATTATGCTAGTGTTGTTGCCCGGCATGAGTACCTACATAAGCGCGCGGCCTCTACCATAGACCTCGACAGTTTGACAATCTTATGTCATAAGTTAGGATTAATGTGGTCGAAAAGGCGTTTTTGCCCGTTAGTGCGCATGCGTGAGTACATCACATATTTTTAGGTCTAAGTGGGCAGTCTGCCTTCTGTGTCAATATGTATTTTGTGACTGGTGGCTCCACAGCGCGCCTTTTGATGTCATTTGAAACTTGATACTTTGCAAATTCTTTTTTTTGTTGACGGACTTAAACCCGCACGATAACAATTGAAGAATTGATATCTTGAATATGTCACTTTGCGCCTAAGTCTTGTTCCTCTGTTTACGTAAGGGTTGAAGAGATGCTTCGGCTTCTGGCTATCTTCATACTGCGACACTGCCCGCGATTTTCCGTGGGATTGCTACCCACGTGAGCGTATGCAAAAATGGTTTTTCTAATAGGGTACTTGACTATTTTTTTTTTTATGTGTTTAATCAAAAGACCCCTCTATTAAAGAAACATTGTTGAAAGAATTATTTGATTCTGATTTGAATTACCTGAGATATCACAACTTTAAGAGCACATATTTTACGCGGGCCCAAAAACGCTCTATACAAATGGCTACCAACATGTGACGTCACACGCTGATGTCTTCTATGCGCGTCTAGCAAATTTTGTTTGGTAGCTATATCAAATGTTTCGTTTATGTACATAGTTTTATAATAAAAGTTTGTGTTTAATGTGTGGGTAGTTCAATGATATAATTATTTTTATAATATTATAAACTTTAAAAATGGACTTGCCCATGAAACTTTGAATGCTCACAAAACCAGCTAGACGTTATATTTTTAACTGAAAATTTAGGCTATTGGTTCTTATTTTACCAATATTTTGGTAAAGTATCAATATTTTTTACTACATCGATATTAGTCAACTACCCTATTATGTTACAGAAATGTTTAAGTATTAAATTGGTTCAAATGTGAGGGAATACTTTTGCTGTTTTGTGATTTCGTTGTGATTATTTAAGGAAATCGCAAGGAGATTTAACAAATAAGTACATTCTAGCACTTACTGCTTGACGTTTCGACTGCGTTACAACAACCGTGGTCACAAGTTTATTTAGTGGCAGTGCAAATATCGAAAATGAGAGGGTATCAGAAGATGCACAAGCCGGGTGTAGCAGACGACGCCGCGCGCCTCCAGTTCGCTTGTGACCACGGCTGTCAGTTGTAAGGCAGTCGAAACGTCAAACAGGGGATTCTGTGGGTAACTGTGAAACAAGCCGCATCGGCTGATGCAATCCAAAGATATTAATTAGTATCTAGTGGTTTATAGTGTACAAATTTGGTGTTACTTTGTGCAGTGAAGTGCCGCAGGGTTATATTAATATAAGAATCATTTAATTGTGTCGTTTTTAACACTGCTATTGTGTGTCGAGTGAGTTGTCACGTGTACAACTTGCTTTGACCTAATAGAGTCTTAAAACCTACGGCTTTGTTAAAAATAGTCTCCACAGAATCCTTAGGACATTAAAACGCTAAACACCGGCGTTTTATTGAGTGACTGTGACTTCGACTGACTTTGACTGTTGACTACACTTTATCAAACTACACTTGACATTGGCAAAATTAAATGTGTCATGAACACAATACAGGCCATATAACAAAAAAAAAAGCGCTAGAATGTACATGTAAAATCTCTTCGCGCTTAGTCCCGTTTATATGAAGTTCCTGTAACCTGTTCCTGTACCATAAAAACATACTAATCCACTCCCTCTCTTCCAGGAACTGGCAGCAGCTACCCCCACCCAGAGGAACTGGCGAGGCATCCTCATAGCGCTCCTGGTGATCGCCGCGGTGCTGGGCCTGATCGTCTTCAGCATCGCCCTCCTGACCCCGGCCGGCGACGGAGGCCGCGTGAAGGGGCGGAGGCCTACGCTCCATGACGTGTTGACGGAGCATTATAAGCCGTTTAACGGGACTTGGTTGACAGGTGAGTCATTAGTACCATGTTTTCATCAAACAATTAATGAGTTTCTTCTTCTTAGTATGTTAAGGCATTCCTTTATTTTTTAGTAGCTGGATTTTCAAAATATATCTCATAACACTCACAATTCATGTAAATCAAATGGCGGCGCTAATATCGTCTTGGTGTCGCCTTTAGTTATTTAAGTTCAGAGACTGAATAAAGATTTTTTGAATTTTGAAGCCTATAGACTGTCCCACTACAGGACAAAGGCTTCTATTATAGAAATCAACTATAAATTTTTACGTGGGAGAGCCACACTTCGGCATGAATGGGCCGGCTTGACTGAGGTGATATCACGGCCAAGCAGCGCTTGCGCTGTGTTTCGTAGAGTGTATGAGGGTACCAGAGGCCCAATTGGGGGGAAAGGGGGTTAAAGACAGCGCACTTGTAACTATACTGGTGTTGCAGGTATCGATGGGTGGCGGCAACCGCTTACCATCAGGTGATCCGTCTTCTCGTCTGCCACCTATCACATAAAAACAGTTTTTTTTAATTAGATGCAGCAGATCAGATCGGAATGATCAGATGGAGCAGATGTCTATGGACGGCGATGTTCACTTACCATCAGGTGACCCGCTTGCTCTTTTGCCTTTCTATATTTATAAAAATAAAAATCCCAGTGTTGCCAACCCTACCAACTCTTCGCATTACACAAAGTGCTACTTAGCTGAGAAGTAATGAAGCGTTTTGTCCGAATCGATTTCTGCCATAAGTGCTACTTACGGGTTCAGACAGAGGTCGCAGGTTCGAGCCTCGGCCTAAGCTTCTTAATTAACGCTTTTCTGTATAAATACTTTGCAAAAGTAAATGTTGAAGCACGGAGATTAATACCCAAATAATGTTTAAGCATATCCTTAATTATATTTATATCAAAGATATTGATTTAAGATTTGTAAACTTTGTGCAATAAAGAGTATATTTTGATGATTTTCAAAATACATATAATCATGATCCAGTTGGAAACCGATGGCGCATTTGATAGTCACCCTGCCTTATTCGCCAAAGGTCGTGGGTTCAACCCGATCCTGGACAAAAAAATTGTGTGATCAATACTTTTGTTTGTTCAGTGTCTGGGTGGAGATACACTATGTGTATGTCTGGGTGTATTTAGTATTATGTTTGGTATTTCTCTGTTGTCTGATATCCGTAAATTTCAAATACGCCAGCTTATACTCGTATGTCACCCGTTAGATGGCGCCGCAACGTCATTGGTTGTTTAGTGAAATTTTAGTGACATCAAAAATAACCAATCATATTGTAGATCGACCTCCTCAATTCTACAGTACGCCATCTGGCGGATTTCTCACACGCGATAGCCCCCATCCCTGCATCATGGTCTAAGTGTACCCCGGGCTGGGCGTGGTCTAAGCAACCCTGAACATCATCATCATCATCAGCCTGTTGCAGTCCACTGCTGGACATAGGCCTCTCCAAATGCTCGCCACTTTGATCGATCTTCGGCTACTCGCATCCAGCTCCAGCCAGCCCTCTTGCGCAGATCGTCACTCCATCTGGCTTGAGGCCTACACTACGTTTACCGAGACGCGGTCTCCACTCCAGAACTCGTTTACCCCAACGGTTGTCAGTTCAGCGGCAGATATGGCCAGCCCACTGCCACTTCAGCTTACCAAACCGGTAAGCAACCCAGAACACCAACACCATAAGATAAAAGAGAGATATACTGTGTAACACTTTAAAAAGACCTCTAATAAATCAACATGTATCTCCGAAGTCATCTCGCGAGTGGATCCGGCCGCTCCCAGAGGAGTCTCCCCGACGTGACGGCCGCGCGACCTCGCTATGACATTAGATAGGCCGTTCAACTCGTCCTATCTTAGAATTTGTGTTTAGAAACGAGGAGGAATATTCTTTATTTAGTACAAAACATTTGGACGGTTGTGCCTCCGGTACCCTCATTCACTTGGCGAAACAGCGCTGGCGCTGTTTTACGCCGGTGTCCTGTGAGGCTGTGTCTCAAGCATGTTTTTTTTTTCCACAACATCTCATTGACCTGAGTCCGTACTAAGTAGCTTAAGCACTTGTGTTACAGATATCAGACAACAGAATCACAAACACAAACTTAAAATACTATAGCAACCAGACACAAGCGTTTATCACACTTTTTTTTTAAATTTTTAATAGGTTTTCACTTGACCTCATCTCACCTGATGAAGAGTGACAATAAGGTCTAAGATGAAGCGTGCTTTCCCAGAAGAAACCTATTCACTCTCGACTTAAATAAACCCAAATTGTAGCTCTCTGGGAATACAGAAGCCGGCAAGATGTTCCATTCCTTAAGTTTGTACCAAGAAAGAAGAAGCGAAACGCTTAGTACAGTCGAGTTCAAAAATATGTATACACTTTAGGACCTTGTCACAGTACATATGTTTAAGAAAACGACTTCCACTTTCGTATAAATATGTATTGTGACAAGGTCCTAAGGTGTATACATATTTTTGAACTTGACTGTACGAGCTGGTGGAACTTCCACAGTGTACGGGTGGATGTTTGTCCAGGGTAGGGAAGGGATCTTATTCACGACCTTTGGCGTACAAGGCAAGGTCACTACCAAATGCGCCATCGAGCCAGTCTTGGTTTCAAACATACCACCTCTTGTTGAGATGGGCTAAAGACACAGACTTTGTAGGGAGTGAAGAAACGCACCGGGGAAAGAGCCCTTAGCAAGTACCTGGTGAGCGTCTCCCATGATTCGGTCCGTATGCCGAGACAGTAGGACCATGGGCTGGTGGAGGGACCTGTGTCTATAACACCTCTTGTATGGAAGGCGCGTTATACACTGCTACTCTCAGGGGTACTAGCGCCAGTAAATCAGTTTTGCGAGTGATATGTTTTTTATGCCGACAGTAAGTCCCTAAACAAATATTTTTCGGGAACCCTCCTTACTGTTATTATGTTGGGACTCTGTGTGGGAGATTTTAATAATGTCGCTGTAAAAATGTTTGTGTAACCTTTCATATTTGTAGTTTAAAAGCTTAGATATATTTTTCCGACGAATTTCGTAAGTGCTTAACTCGCCATGATCTGACGATAGTCTCATCAATATTGTAGGTTACATTTACTTGACTTGACTATCGTCAGCTCATGGCGAGTTAAGCACTTACGGAATTCGTCGGCTCAGTAAGGGGTTGGGATAGTGTAAACTGGAAGCACATCCGCCTAGTCTGTGGAAGATTGTGGGTTCGAGTCCCACTTGAACCCTTCGATGATTTTTTAAGTGCAATATTTACTTAAGAATATATTGCAAAGAATTGCTATACTAAAAATAAAAATTATACATTTGTGTTTTCAATGTTATCTGATTTAAGTATTTTGTGTTACTTAAATCAGACAACAGTGAAAACACAAATGTATAATGCTTAAGCCACCTAGTACGGAGACAGGTCAATGTATGAGATGTTGTGTGAATTATTTATTTATTTTGTTGGTATGCTAACGTACGTACTGTGCTTTCATCACACTTAATAAAAAAGGGCTACATCATGTATACCTATTTTTTTTAGCTAGCCTATAGAGTCCCAATGCTGGGCAAAGGCCTCCCCCAAGTTCCTCCATAGATCCCTGTCCGACGCCCTTGATTGCCAATCTTGGACATACTTAAACAAATCGTCACACCATCTTTTTCTAGGCCTATGTATACCTATCATTTCTTGAAAAATATAACGAACAAATACATTTCTCGCTTTCACTCGCACCACACCCTACTCACAAGTTTAGCGAGAAAAATGTAATATCTTCGTTCTTTCTGTGATAAAATCGCATTCTCGCACGAAACTCTGGATTTAATTGGACAGCTCCTGACGCGGGTGGGGTTCGATGCCAGGCGGTGCCGCGCTCAAATACCTATGTATACCTTTAATACTACGAAGCTAAAGGTATTAAAGATTTAAGGCTAGTCTGAGATGTCCCGTTGGTGTAGTGGTTTAAGTACAGGGCCGTGATCTTTTGAGAACGTTTCTTCTTTAATGAAAAATCTTTATTATTATTATTATTAAAAGCCCGTCGTGTCCCACTGCTGGGCTAAGGCCTCCCTACCCCTCCTCCACATTTCACGATCCTGGGTGACTACGGTCCAGTTGGCGCAAAAGGTGTCGAGCTCATCCCGCCATCGCCTCCTCGGTCTACCTCGAAAAATCTTCTTTAGTTTTCGAATTTTTTGAACATAGCTCGGGTGTATCACCGCACCGCATTAGGCAAGCGTGGTGATTAGGCCTAATCCCGTCATAGTAGCGATGAGTTGATTTCTATGATGGAGGCCTTTGTCTTGCAGTGAGACAGTATATAGGCTGATGATAATGATGATGGTACGTGATACTGTGATGAAGAATGAAGTGAGTGATGGTATCTCAGTCGTGGTTCGAATCCGAGAAAGAGAGAAGAGAAAAAAAAGAAGAAATACTTGCATCCATAGATGGATGTACGGTTGCTCCTCTTTCGCTCAAAAACTATCGAATGGATTTTAATGAAACTTTGCAATAATATAGCTTATACATCAGAATAAGACATAGGCTACAATTTAAAAGAAGATACTATGTGGATTGTCCAAATATGACGGTAAGTGTCATAACTAGCTCCACGCGTACGAAGTCGCGGGCGCCCGCTAGTAAATAATATTAAAACAACGATTCTCTGTGGTCCAAAGAATGTATAATAAAAGAATGTATCTTTCCTCCAATATTTCAATAAGAAATCTTTCAAAACCTCGTACAAAATTATCTTACCAGTTCAAAGAAACAAAAAGTTGTATTGCAAGAATTTTTCATCCGGGTTCGTTAGGAAACGCCGGGAAATGCGGAAAAGTATAATTTGCAAAGTCGTAGATATTCGTAAATGTGAGTCGTATTGCCCGGGGGAAGGCTAGCGACGGGGTGCCGTAGAATTGAAATAGCTGTGAGGGTCCTAAGTAATCATGGCTGGAAGAACCAAAATATATAAGTGTACCTACTAACGCCCCGTTTTTCTAGTGGTTTCAGTACCGAGCCGTGATCTTGGGGTCCCGGGTTGAACAAAATTGTGTTTGGACTTTGTCGAACTTAGCTCGGGTTTGTGATTAACGCACCGCATTGGGCAAGCGTGGTGATTAAGCCTAATCCCATCATAGTAGCGATGACTTGATTTCTATGATAGAGGCCTTTGCCCTGCAGCGGAACAGCATATTGGCTGACAATTTACTTTACTTTTTTTACCTAAGTAGGTACTACCTATTCGTGGATGATCTGTAAGTATATTCATTCATTCATTTCGTGTACTCTGGCCAGACCGGGGACAGGTGACCGAATACAGACCGGAATGGAAAAATCTCGTGCCGGATCCACTTTGAGTCTAGCGACCCAAAAATAGTTTGGATTAGCATCCAGCGTAGTAAATGAGTAAGCTATTGTTAGAATACTCCGCTCCATAGCCCTTTAGCAGGTCTTAAGTTTGGACTATTAGCGTTGGGACCGTTGGAGCCATAAAGTCCTTGAGTGGAGACCGCGACTCTGCAAACGTAGTGTTGGACGCCCTGCTACAAGATGGAATGACGACATTCAAGGGCTGGCTGGAGTGAGCTGGATGAGAGTGGCTGAAAATCGGGAGCGGTGGCGTGCATTGGGGGAGACCTATGTCCAGCAGTGGACGAGCGTGGGTTGCTGATGATGATAATAATGATGAAGTTTGGACTTCTGATTTTCAGTTGGTGGGCATGTTTTACTATTTCAATATTATCTCACGCTGCCAGATTCAAGCTCATTATTACATAACTGCCTCGTTGCAACTACAAAATGCTGAGGTGTTCCACTTTGGGCGGAATTTCGCAGAATTCGCCCGAAAACCGTTAAGTGTTGCGCATTCAGTCTGAGGTCTGACCTAATTGTGGTGAAGTTAAAATAACTTATGATATTTGGATGGAGTAGGAAATATCTCGGAAATGCTGAGGCGAGATTACGAACTCTGTAATGGTAACGTGGAAATGATCAGTTACTTAAGTCTTTTAATAACAATAAACCGCATTTTCAAGTGATAATACTCGCAATAATTTCTCTTTTCCCACTGGCTTAGCGACCCGAAACGAGTCTTGGCCTCCGAAACAAGAGAACGCCACTTTGGTTGATCTACACTACTTGTTATCCTACCGGGCGTCGGCCCATCGGTCGGCTCTGGTCTGCATTCTTCACGAGACGATCCTCGTCCAGTCTCTCGAGGTGGCCAAGCCAGCGAAGACGATGCGCTTTGGTCTCGCTAATGATGTTAGGCGTGTCCGCAATCTTCTCTAATTCGGCATTTGTGCGTATCTTCCAGCCATCGTCTTGTAGTTTAACTGAACTTCAAGCCGGTCACTGGCAACAAGTAGAGCAGGATCGAGTGGCGTTCTCTTGTTTCGGGTCGCAGAGCCAGTGGAGTAAGTAAGTGTATACAGGTGGTAATACACAGTTTTACTCGCAGTAATTAGTTAACAATATCAGAGCGCGTACGCCATCTAGCGGAGTTTCCACACGCGATAGCCCCTATTTAAAACGCCTAGTCCTTATTTGTTTCAGATACTTAATTCAGTCCCTGGAGACTCGTCCTAAGTTAACATAATTACCTTGGAAACGCAACAATTGGCTAATTTCTGAACAAAGCTAAATTTCCCCTAGACACAAACATAATTACACCTAAGGCAGTTATTCGAAATTATTCAAGCATAATTAAATTAATTAGGGGTGTAAGTTTTCAAAAGTCAAAGCTCTGTCTTTTGTTTGCGAAAGCTCACCGGGAAATGGTAAGTCAGGTATAATAAATACTCTAAGAACGGTATCCAACACACAATGGTTTGTGAGAAACAAGGAAATACAAACGTACCTCGAAATGCCAACTGTTAGGGAGGAGATAAACAACTATGCTAAAAAATACAAGGAAAGATTAAATGAACACAGCAATATACTAGCTAAAAACCTGTCACTAGACGAAGATAATGTAAAGAGGCTTAAAAGATGGCATATCCTGGACCTTGACAGTCGAAATTAAAATATTATCATACTCATGGAGATATTCAGTGGAATAGCTCCAAACCTATTCAAATATCTGATTATGGCAAAGATGCCGATTGCAGATCATAAGAAAGAAGGAAAAAAAAGGTATAATAAATCTAGGTTTTGTCATCAAAATTTAGGGTGTACTAGTAAAACCTAAATTAGAATTTGGTTTCTTTTATTTTTAGGCACACAATGTCCTTCGGTTTCACGCGCGTGTTGATATAAAAGTACTATCGTTATATTTTCGATGATATGCTATACACCTTTATAAATTTTAATGTATTGAGGACTTATGTGTTACTTTAATGCGCCAGACAAAACTTGTAAACTAAACACTATTAAACTATTTTATATGGTTCAGAATGGTTGGTAGAAGATGTGATTTACGTCATAAGACCCAAAAGCCTTTTAAAAGGAAAGAACAATTGATTTTCTATTTTGTCCGCTGCCTGGGCTTTACGAATTTAAAGGGATCTAAACGTTCACAGATACGCCATATATGTATATGAAAAAAACTCACAAGAATGTGTAAAAATCAATATTTTTTGGATTTCTATCATCTCCTTATCTAGCTAATTAAACTACTTAACTTACTTAACAAATTAAACTATTTGGCCCCATGACCAAAATTCGACCATTAGGATAACAAAGTAATAATTACTTAGCTTCAAAAGAAAATTAAAAGAAAAACGTAAATTTCTTCTAAAACATTAAAGAACACCTGTGTTCTTTCCAAGTCTTTAAGTCTAGCTAAACAATTTCACAGTTTGAAATGAAGCGTCTAACTTCAAACAAGTTATTTGTTGGCAACATTTTAATTCCGTTAAACGTAACTTTTATTCCTCTCAACTGGCAATAAGAAGGGGCGAACATTGTTAAAATAATTTGTAGGCTCCCTGTTTTTGTTTTCTTTGTTTTACATTTCGACAAAAACAAAAGTCAAGTGACATAAAAATTTCAATTTCGAACGTCATGTTTCTTAATTCGGAATTGTATTTTATTTATTTAAGGATAGCCAACAAAACAAACTTAATTCTCTGGGGTAAGCTGGAAAGTGGAACCACAAAAAAAATTAGACTTAGAATGTTGGCACTAGATATTGATATATAAGAGTTTATTGACTTACGCGCTCGTTATTAGGCAGTGTCTAAATCTTTTTATGCGACAGGTAGCAGATGAGCAGACGGCTCACCTGACGGTACCTAAATGATTACCATTGCAACACCAGTAGAGTCAAGTGCGCTGTCAACCTTTAACCCCCTTTCCCCCCAATTACAATTAAAGCACGCTACATCTTAGACCTCATTGTCACTCTCCATCAGGTGAGATGAGGTCAAGTGCAAACCCATCATATATAAAAAAAAAAAAAATGAGCCTTCGGTACCCTCACTCACTTGAAGAAACAAAGCGCAGGCGCTGCTTTACGTTAGTTTTCTGTGAGGCCGTGGTATCAATCCAGTCTTAGTACAGAGTAAGTTTATTATTATTTATCATATTTTCACAAGTACGACTATAGAGGACTAGCTTTTGCCGCCCCCCCCCCCCCCCCACTTCCCTAAAATGGGGGGTTCCGTTTTGCCGTGAAAGAAAGACAAACATACAAACAGCCAGATACACTTTCCCATTTATAGTATGGATCGTGAAATTTTCTACCAGTGCCAAGTTTATTTTTAAACATAAAGTGAATAACCGAATAGGGAATCTAAATGTGGATCGTTGCCAAATATGGAATATCTTTCATATGTTAGAGGAGATAAATGATGCTGCCCATTCGACTGTGGTAGAGCCACGCTTCTGCACGGATGGGCCTGGGCTAGCTCGATACCACGGCCTCACAGAGAAAAAGAAAGAAGTCCTTCAAAAAAAATCTTGAGTGGAAATAAATATTTTTATTCAATCTATACTATTGTAAAGTTTCATAAAAATCCTATCGGTAGTTTTTGCGTGGAATAGGCGCAAACAAGTTTTTTTTATTATATAGGTGGCAAACCAGCCGACGCATCACTTGATGGTCAAGTGGTGTCACGAGTGCTTACCTTTTAACCCCCCTTCCCCTGTATTGGGCTCCGGTACCCTCACTCACGCAGCAAAGCACAGCGCATGCATTGCTTCACGTCGGTTTTCTGTAAGGACGTGGTATTACTTCGGTCAGGCCGGACCATTCATGCCGAAGCGTGGCTTTCCCATTGTTAAACTCAAGTAAAACTTTCATCCATACATCCATCTTTTCCCATATTAATGGGATTACATAATGTTTTTTTCTTATGAAAGGTAATGTTATTATGTTCGTTTTATTTTCTTGAACCCCCGAAACTAAAACCTGGCTACGCCTATGATATACACAACGTAAGTCTATTACAGCGTAATTACAGCTGCAGAGAAACGTTGGTCGGCCCTAATGAATGTGGTCCATTTGTTATCGTGATGGATCTGGCGACTGGAGGCATTTTTTTTTTTTTTTTTTTTTTTTTTTGTTCACGCAGAGTGAATGCCGCCTTATGCACACCCGGCCGCTGGGAGACGACCAGGTAGTGTGGGGCTCTCCCCTGGATTGGGCCTCTGCTAATCAGAGGCCGTTCAAGGGCATACCCACTAAACACTCTGCGACTTTTCCCGGCAAATCCAGGCTCGGGGTGGGAAAGCGGGAAATAGGACGAACCTCATCACCGCAGACCCACCCATGGACAGCAAGGCACGCCAGTACGGCCTCTTTCCGACCCCCGGGGCTTAAAGCCCCCAGAGCAGCTCCCACTGCCCTCCGACAAAGCCCCAACCGGGCGGCGCCCGCATCGCTGGATTGCGATACGGGCGTCGCGGGCATGGGCTCCTGCAGAACTCTCCACAGACCCACACCCTGCTGGCTGCAGGGCAAGGCAAAAAACTGCCCCACCAGACAGCCCCACGGCCGGCTACGCTGGATTGCACAGTCGGTCGCTGGGCGGAGAGGTGGGGTTAGCCGGCCTTTGCCGCATCCCACTGGCTGTGGGACGCAGCGCAGACCAGCAACTGAAGACCCCCACAAAAGATGTGGGGGGTGGCGCCCGAAGGCGCCCCACTCGGTGGGGCCCACGTCAAGGTGCGCCCAAAGTGGAGGAGATCCTCACAGGGCGCCGGACAGGGCCCCGGCCCAGACAGAGCTGGGCCTCAACGTGCAGCTGTCAGCCGTCGGGTAGCAATATGGCGATAAGCCAATTGCTACCCGCCGTTGCCCAGGGACACCAGGACCCCTCCGGTAGCAGTTCCAAACAGAAAGAAAATACTACCGGGGAGGCCACACGAGGAGGTCGCCGCACCGTAGTCCCCGTGTTGGACGCCCTGCTACAAGATGGGATGACGACATTCGAAGGCTGGCTGGAGTGAGCTGGATGAGAGTGGCCGAAAATCGGGAGCGGTGGCGTGCATTGGGGGAGACCTATATCCAGCAGTGGACGAGCGTGGGTTGCTGATGATGATGATGAGCTAATAGTAAAGAAATAATAATAAATTCACACAACATCTCTTAAATTGACCTGACTCCGTACTTAGTAGCTTAAGCACTTGTGTTACAGATATCAGACAACAGATGATCACAATGTAATACTTAAATACACATATAACACCCAGACACAGAACAAACAAAAGTGTTCATCACACGAATGTTTGTCCAGGGTGGGGGTCAAACCCACGACTTTTGGCGTATGAGGCAGAGTCACTACCAAATGTGCCGCCCGGTCAATAGTGTATTAGTACTAATATTTAAATAGACTACGGAACCCTAAAAAAGTAAAGTATCAGCCTATATACTGTCCCACTGCAGGGCAAAAGCCTCAATCATAGAAATCAAGTCAATGCTGCTGATGATGAGATCAGGCTTAATCACCACGCTTGCCTAATGCGGACTGGTGATCACAATTCCGAGCTGTGTTGGAAATAATTCGAACATACTTTTGCTCGACCCGGGAATTGTACCCGGGACCCCGAGATCACGGCCCGTAAACCAACCAACTATAACGTAATCATATTCTAAGAAATCAAGTTTAATTATTTGATTTGAACTTGGCTCATATTTTACTTTTATATTTTTGATAGGTCATCATTATGGTTTGTACATAAATTCTCGCCTAGTTTTAACAGTGCAAATATGCACTTAACTTACTATTAACTCGATGTATGGGTGTCTATACATACACATATAGATTAACAACCACAAATATTATTTTTATAGTGGCTCAGTAAATTGGCTCACCTCAGCCTGATGATAAGCAAGAGGAGAACCTACGTTGCAGTTACAACGGACGCGATAGCACGGCATCACATCCGTTGGCACTGCCATACTAGCCCGCGAGATGCTTATCTATACTATTTACAAAGAGATAACTTCTATAGACAACGAAAAGGCTTATAGGTAAACCGAAAACACGAAACGCTTGCGCGATGTAATTGGACACAGCGCCATCTATTGGTTCATTTTTGAATTACGATCCCGAAGTGAGGGTGGGCCACTAGTATATGATATAATATATCATGTAAGCATCTCGCGATATGTGGTATATCTCCTCAATTACAGTCATATGAGTACGTTTGTCACATGTAATGTGAATCATTTATTATCATGATAGATCAGATGAGATAAGCTACGAGCTATTATATTCGCAATAGACTACTAATCCAGTGAATAAATTATGAAAGAGCTACTGTAACTAATCACTAAATAATCCAATGAATTCTATTGCAAAGGAAAACTGTATTTTTCACTTAATCATTATAGAAGAAAACTGGCCAAGTGCGAATTGAGCCACGCGCAATATAGGGTTTTGTAAATAAATATTCTTTTTTTTTAAGCTAGCCTATAGAGTCCCACTGCTGGGCAAAGGCCAAGTAATGTCTAGACAACATACATACATAGACATAGTTCTTAACTAGTTAAGAACTATGTCTAGTTATGAATTTTGTGCAATAAAATATTTATCTATCTACAGGCTTGAGACTACCGAAAATAACATATTGGATTCCTTCTTCACGACACTGGAACCCTGAAAATGGCGAATGGCGGCGCTAAAAGTATATCTTTAATTACATTTGTTAGAACTAATGAATGTAGGCCATTTATTATCGTGATGGATCAGAGGATCCTGCCGCCCGCGATTATATTCGTAATGGACTAATCCAATGAATTAATTATGTTAGAGAAAATGTACTAACCACTTCATTATTGGGCTACGCAAGAAAAGTTGGAGTACTTGGCTTGTTTCGCTACCGCTTGGCAAGATAACTCTGACCAGGAAAAAAATGTGGAAATGAGTACATTGATAAAATCGTATTTGGACTTTTTTTTATAATGTAACTTCTCATAAATTGACCTGGTTTCGTATTATGTAGCTTAAAAACTAGTGTTACAGATATCTGGGGATTACAAGTGTAATCATCATCATCAGCAACCCACGCTCGTCCACTGCTGGATATAGGTCTCCCCCAATGCACGCCACCGTTCCCGATTTTCGGCCAATCTCATCCAGCTCACTCCAGCCAGCCTTCGAATGTCGTCATCCCATCTTGTAGCAGGGCGTCCAACACTACGTTTACCGAGTCGCGGTCTCCGCTCAAGGACTTCATGGCTCCAACGGTTGTCAGTTCTGCGGCTAATGTGACCAGCCCACTGCCACTTCAGTTTGCTGATTCAGTTACAAATGTAATACTTCATATTATTACTTAATATCAATAAAATTAGGTAACCAGACATTGAACAACTCAAATGTAAATATAATACGAATTTATGTATTATATTCCTGTTTCTTCTGTCGTCTGTTATCTGTAACACAAGTGCTTAAGCTACTTAGTACGGAGTCAGGTCAGTTTATGAGATGTTGTGTGAATGTACAGTTTATTTATTATAACAAAATCAGAAATAAATCTTTTATCAGCAATTTGGTTAAACCTTTATTAGCGCCATATGTCACTCTTCTTCACCCAACGGATTCGTCACCCGCTACCCGAGCAAAGGGTTGTCCCTTTATCGATTGATAATTCTATAAAAATATATTTGCCATTTATGAAGAACTGAATTCTATAAACAATAATAATAAATAAATAATAAATAAATCTTTATTCATAAAAGTTAAGTTTACAATAATAGTGGCTGGAGTCTCCTTTTAAGCTTATAAGAAGCTTGTGCCAGGAGCCTCCGCTCTTCACTTTAAGCCATTCTTATGTATATATAACATTATATTATTCTAACTTTTACATAACTTGAAAACTTATGCCAAATTCTAATAGAAGCGATACAAAAAATTTAATAATAACCGTAGACATCAACACATCTTATCTACTTACAAACTGGAAAGGCGAAACACTAGATGCAATCGACGCCTAACGCCATCTAATAGTACAGGCTGTATCTGTGAACGTTTACATCCCTTTAACCACGTCTTCTACCAACCATTCTGAACAACATTAGTGTTACGACTTTTGAAAATTCGTCGAAAAAATGTTCGACTCTCCATCCAAAAATGGACAAGTCGCGTGACCGACTTTGTGTGAAAACTTACATGCTTACACGGTTTCGAACCTCAATCCGCCCTTTCGGAAGGCGCACGTCTTGATCTGCTAAACTATCATTGCTCTTAACAGAACAAAAACGACTATCGAAAGTTTTATCGATATGACCTCTCTACATCACTACATTAAATCCGAAGGGCGATAGTCGATATTTATTGAAAAACTACAGCGAACAAATTGAGGGCCGCCCGACGAAACGGAAAATTGAAAATCGCGCGGTAAAATATGGGCCAAGTCCGGTCGACTGGACAGGTGATTGATAAGGGGAAATCCCGAACATATACTCAGAGATATTAGCATATTAGCTTTTTGTTGGAATTTTATTTTTTAACGTGGGATAGCCACGCTTCGGCATAAATGGGCCGGCTCGACCTGAGTGATACCACGGCCTCACGGAAGACCGGCGCGAAGCAGCGCCTACGCGCCTGCGCTGTGTTGCGCCGAGTGAGTGAGGTTACCGGAGGCCCAATTGGGAAAGGGGGTTAAAGGTTGACAGCGCACTTGTGACTCTACTGGTGCTGCAGGTGTCTATGGGCCGCTGTAATCGCTTACCATCAAGTGATCCGTCTGCTCGTATGCCACCTATCACATAAAAAGACAACAGTATGCGTATTGTAAACAATTTGTATGAATATTGAATAGCTCCCTTCTATTGTACGTAAATAGTAAAAGTAAAGTATCAGCCTATATACTGTCCCACTGCAGGGCAAAAGCCTCCATCTTAGAAGTCAAGTCATCGCTACTATGATGGGATTAGGCTTAATCACCACGCTTGCCTAAAGCGGATCGGTGATCACAAACCCGAACTCAAAGCGAAGCGTAGTTCGAGCGAGCAAAGTACGTTTCGAAATTTTCGAACATAGTTTAGATAACTATTATTCCAAAGGTGTTGTCCCAAAGTGTATGGACCCTGGGCTAGGACCTTGTACAGTCGGTAAAAAAAAAGACCAATATACCTTAAAAACTTTGTAATTGTCCAATTTCTTTAAAATGACTTTGTTTTCTGGTACAAATAAAAAGATCGCAAAAAAATAGCAATACTTAAAAGCAAAAACCATCATGGCGGGAATGACATTTTGTTTATGACGTCTGTCACTTTTGACAATTTCAAAATTGCGTCTACAGAATAACCTACCTTATTTCGATATCTGACTTGAAAACAAACTTGAAAAGAACGGTGATATTAGATGTCATTGTGACAATGACAAGTTAAATCTGACAGCGGTTATCATTTATAGTTTATGCTTCCTTTTTTTGTTTCGACGCCAAAATGTGGCCATTCATATACTTTACTGAGAGAATTCAAGAATGGTTAATTCATTTTTGTACCACCATACCATACAATACAGTAAGTTTAATGTTTTTTTAGCATTTTTCTATTAGTCGTCAGTAGATTTTTCTTCATTTTTTCAAATACTGTACAATGTCCTGGCCCACTCCAGTACATCACCTTTCTACATACCAATTTATCTTATCGACCCCAAGAATACCTTCGCTTATTTTTGGCAACTCTCGCTCGCGTGTCTGAGGCTTCCATGAACGTTTATTCTACTATTTCCCTCACATCGCGTGTGAACTTCACCCTTGTATTACAGGCAGACACTTTATTAAAGAGCTATTGATTGCAAATCCAACATCGTACAAGAATGTGGTGCTTAAAACTCAGTTTAGAAGTTTTTGAAACGGTATAATTTGTATCATAAAGTTGGCATTACTTTTGAGATAAGTCAGTTAAAGTGGTAGTTCTGAGCAATATCCACAAATTGGTAAAAATTAATTTAATTAACATAAATATAGAAATGCAAACTGTGATTTGCTACTCGTAAAGAGCTGTGAAATATCCGCTAAATGGCGTACTAAGACAGAGGTCCAACTTCAATGTCATTGGTTGTTTAGTAACATTTTGACATCTCATATCAAAAACAACCTCAGTTTAACAGTACGCCATCTAGCGGATTTTCCACATGCGGTTAACCTCGTAGTTTATGAAGTATTGTAACTAACATGGGTACATAAACGTAAAGTTTCATTCCTCTACGCAACGCTTACTGCTACGATGCTACGAGATTGCTACGAGTGCTACGACACCCAGTTACGCTACGACTCCTTTGATTATGATATAGGTGGCAGACGAGCAGACAGATCACCCGATGGTAAGCGATTACCGCTGCCCATCGACACCAGCAAGTGGCAATGTCACAAGTGCGCTGGTTACCTTTTAACCCCCCTTCCGCTTGATTGGGCTTCCGGTACCCTCACTCACGCAAAACAAAGCGCGTGCACTGCTTCACGCCGGTTTTCTGTAAGGACGTGGTATTACTCCGGTAGGTCTATTCATGCCGAAGCGTGGCTCTCCCACTGTTAAAACGCTACTTACCACTTACCAAAACCACTTACTATTTAACCGTCTGAAAACATAACTTACTATGTACATTGTTTAAGTGTAAAGCCGTTCTTAATGATGAATAGTTTAACAACATATATAACAAGTAGAACGGCCTAAGTATTAAGTGTTAAAGGTCTCCGATCAGTACCTCATAAAAATCCATATCTATCGCGTCTCATATCCGTCCAATATCAGCTAATATCTTCACATATTCCCGGCACGTCGTCACGAGTATGCAGCAAGGTATTACTAGATGGCGCTATTACAAGTTTATAGGTTATTTACTGTTACATGGAGACGAGGCATCATAGTAAACAACACTGTTGGTGTTATTGCTCGAAGTGGGAATATTGTTAATGTCTACGTATCGATATGTTAGCTATTCTGTCACAGGAGGGTTTCCGTCGATCTTCAACGAAATGTGTATTTGAAATGTAGAAAAATACGTATAATCGAGTTATTAGTGAATTTATAAAAAAAATTGAAAATATACGACTTAATTATTTGACGTTTAGTTTAACCGATTCATTCAGACGGTACTTTTTTAAAACTTTTGCCCGTGGCGGCTAACAAATTTTTCATGACGTCTCTGAGGAGTCAAGCGCCATAGGTGTAAATGACGCCCCCATGGCGTCCATGGTTTTGCACGACCTGGGAAAACCTACTAGACCATAGGGCATTTAAACCATTAGACCATGTAATGTAATGTAATGTAAAGTGGACTCCTGTTTCCGCACTTAGACTCTTATTTGGTCCAGTGTGCGTGTAGTGTCCTGGCTATTCTAGCCAGCCTAACTCCGCCCAGAAGCGCAGAAGCTTCCTGGGATCCTCACAGGCTTCGCGGAGTGACCTCGCAGATCCGAGGATTTCGTTACGTTGTCTCGTCACAGTATCGCATTAGACCATTAGACCATTTGGGGCGTTATTAAAATCTGCAACATAGTTTCTAATAAATAAAACGAAGCTCCGTTACAAAACGTGTAAAGTTCCCGAACTAAAGTACCTTCGGTGCGTAGTAAAAACGGGTTCCGGCACTCGGCAACATCTGCTGCGAGCGTAAACAAATTACAGGCCCTTCGTGCGCCGGATCCCGCCGAAGGGCTGTTCCTCTACTATTTGTACGCAACGTGGTTTTTGGCTTTTACAGTTACTATTAACTAGTGGCGGCGTTTCGCTTCGGGAATTAATTATGATTCACACAACATCTCGTAGATACATTGACCTGACTCCGTACTAAATAGTTTAACATAGGTATTCATTGCCACCGACACCGACACGCCTGGCGTGTTCTAGCGAATTTCTTTCACCGTATCTTGAACCGGCCAGGCGTGTTCAGAATCTTTGGCGTGTCCATAAATTTTTATAGGGTGGCACCGCTTAAGAATTCAAGAAAATTGTGGTGGCATAGAACGTCATAAGTACCTACTTGTGTTACGATATCAGACAACGAACACAAATATAATACTTAAATCTGTCTGGGTGGGTGGTAGGTGTACTGTCTGGGTGTAATATAAATATGTTATGTATTACCTATTTACTTCACACGAACTTTTGTCCAAGGTTGGGAGAGAACCCGCGACTTTGGCGTATGAGACAGGGTCACTATTAAATGCGCCATCTGGCCTGTGAAATTTACGCCAGCAAGTTTATTAATAGATAGCGGTAGGTGTCTTTTTTTTTGTGATAGAGCAGGCGAGCAGGCGGATCACCTGATGGTAAGCAATTGCCGCCGCCCATGGACACTTGCAACACCAATGGAGTTACAAGTGCGCTGCCAACCTTTTATCCCCTTCCCCCCGAGTGGGCCTCCGGTACCCTCACTCACTCGGCGAAACACAGCACAGGGGCTGCTTCACGTCGGTTTTCTGTGAGGCAGTGGTATCACTCCGGTCGAGCCGGCCCTTTCATACCGAAGCGTGGCTCTTCCACAGTAAAAACATGTCGATTCAACAGCGCAAATGTTTCATCTTTTCAAGTTACTTCATAAACCCTGTCCTTGTTTAAAGAATTTCCTTCTTGGTAAATATATTTCAATAATATTGGGACTGTGCGGGATGGTGGGGGAACTCAAAATCCATTTCATTATTGTTATGTAATTGTGAAGAATTTTTAATAAATTTATTCTTCGTACGTTAAAAAAAAGTATCTTCATAAAATACTTTAGGTCACTTATAATATTTATATTCAAAATGATATAAAGAGTGTAATTATTTAAATTGTTTAAAATTTTCTTTGTAATAAAAAAACTTCGGTAGATTTTTTTCTTATTTTTCCCTGAAGTAGTCATGGAAATGTCCATCCTACGACCCTTTATTGAACTTTGGGACACCCTGTATATTCCAAGTAAGAAGAGAAAAGAAATTTGCAAGCACTTTTGTTTCCATCATGAGAAAGCCAAAGAGAAAACTGCCTTTTAAAATTAACCCTTATAACGCTGACTGGCGAAATAGTTGCACTAGTGCTGGCACCTCGATGTCACTAAATGGTGCTAAGAGCCTTGTGGAAAGTGCTATTAATAAAATAAAACAATAGTAGCGCGGTTGGTTGCAAGCCAATGTAAGGTTCATCATATAATTATCATCCATCATCTTCAGCCTTTACTAATAACACAAAATAATTACACACAGAAGGTAGACTCAGCCAGATTTTTAATTTAGAAGAGTTCGTTGACATATGCTTGGGTTGTTGCCCAGCATGAGTACATAAGCGCGTGGCCTCTACAATAGACCTCGACAGTTTGACAATCTTATGTCATAAGTTAGGATTAATGTGGTCGAAAAGGCGTTTTTTCCCGTTAGTGCGCATGCGTGAGTACATGACATATTTTTAGCTCTTAGTGGGCAGTCAGTCTTCTGTGTCAATATGTATTTTGTGCTTTTGGCACATGCCAATACTATCGATGTGACAGTGACACAAATGCTTAAAAAACATTCCCATTGTCCACCCCAGTCCACCCCCTCTTGGTACTGACCAAGAGGGGGTGGACTGGGGTGGGACTAAAAAAGTAACTAGAGAGTTACTTGCCGGATCTTCTTGTCAGAATCAACTTTCTGATTCTGGTGGTAAAATCGCATTATCTATTTATTTTTAGTACACCTTATGAATCGATGTATACTTAAATGATATAACATGTCAATTATGTACATTTTTTTTTATATAAAATGGGTTTGCACTTGACCTCATCTCACCTGATGGAGAGTGACAATGAGGTCTAAGATGTAACGTACTTTCCCAGAAGAAGCCTATTCACTCTCGACTTAAAGACATAACATAACATAACATCGACATAACTAAATATATACACCTAGTATCAGATGTTTTTATATGACGATTTACACACAGGCAGCGCACTTATAACTCCAATCTGCCCCATCACATAAAAATAACTTAAGAAAATAGTGCTAAATTTAGCACCGGAAGTGCTATGTTGGCAACACTATCGCTAGGATTGAACCCAGCGAGGGGTGAAATGAAAAATGTCCCAGAATGGCGGGGTTATTGCAAAACAGTACATTTGTGTCATTCACAATTAAAAGTGTCGCGACAAATCGACGGGATCGGGAAAATTATAATGCCGACGATTTTGCCATTTTAACGAGTATCATTTTGTTCAGAGTTTTAACTGTGGGAGAGCCACGCTTCGGCATGAATGGGCCGGCTCGACCGGAGTGATATACCACTGCCTCACAGAAAACCGGCGTGAAGCAGCCCCTGTGCTGTGTTTCGCTGAGTGAGTGAGGGTACCGGAGGCCCACTCGGGGGGAAGGGGATAAAAGGTTGGCAACGCACTTGTAACTCCACTGGTGTTGCAAGTGTCCATGGGCGGAGGTAATTGCTTACCATCAGGTGATCCGCCTGCTCGCCTGCTACCTATCACATAAAAAAAAAAAATTATATAGTGGCTTAGTATATTGGCTCACCTCAGCCTGATGATAAGCAAGAGGAGAGCCCACGTTGCAGTTACAACGGACGCGACGGCACGGCATCACATCCGTTGGCACTGCCATACTGGCCCGCGAGATGCTTCTTCACGCTTCGTTTGAAGGAGTCCATATTGTAGGACAGAGGAAACACTGGGACAGAAACGAGTTCCATTTTTTATGGTGGGGCAGAGGATAGGTGATGGGTGGCAGACGAGCAAACGGATCACCTGATAATAATCGGCTGCTGCCGCCCACAGACACCTGTAAAATCAGTAGAGTCCTATAACATAAGTGCGCTGCCGACCTTTAACCCCGTTGGGCCTCCGGTACTTCACTTCGGTCTTAAAATAAAACTACTTACCGTTTGTAATTTTTCGGAAATTAATCTACTTTCGGATTGGACGATCTTACGGTGACTATAAAATTAGCCAATGTATATAGAATTCAACCCTTTATAAAAAGTAAAGATACATTATAATCGTTTGAACTGGCTACCACGTATCTGTGTATATTTCGTTGTTGCAAGTTATAAACTATTCTAATGTTATCGACTATAAAAGCTAAAAACTATACTAAAAACCATATATTTTGATAGGCAATATCAATTCCGATCCCGAGAGAATTGCGCACCAATCTATAAAATACGAATCCAGGAAACCGATTGTTTATCTAGTGCAAAATAAAAGCCAACCAGCGATAATAGCTGCCGGAGAGTTGTGATTTATATCATAGTTTAAAAAGCATTTAAACGTTAAACGATATTTGTAAACGGTACTCCGTTATAACTGCTTATTTTGTCCACGTTATGTTAAAATGCTTATTTTTTCAGCTACTATTATAACAACTATAATAATATTAAAAAGTTTATTGTTTAGTACAGTGGCCAGCACATCAAGTTACTACAATCTGTCAAATTTCCTCAGTTGATATTGAACCAAACACGTTTGACATAAAAGTGAGGTTCGATTGAAGACATTTGACAGATTGTAGTAACTTGATGTGCTGGTCACCGTACATTGTATTGTAAATACTGCTTGACAGGACACAGGGACAGGGCTCCGAAGCAACAGCTTTGGACGCAAGTAGGAATAGCACACTGATTTTAGCAAAGACAAAAAGACACTTTTAGTTGTTGATATTGTATTATGAAAAACTGTAGTCTGAAGTCTGTGAAGCAGCGCCTGTACTAATATATTTCGCCGAGTGAGTGAGGGTATTGGGCCTAACCAATCAGAGGGAGGGGGTAAAAAGGTTAGCAGTGCACTTGTGATTCCATTGGTATTTGTGGATAGGTGTCTTATAACGACATGAGCGAGTTTTAGTACCAAATTATGTGTAGTGTCATACACTACTTTTATCTACACTCACGTTTTAATTTTTAAATTAAGATGAATGTAGCTTGTCCTCACGCCAATACTTAAAAAAACTTGCCTAAAATTAAAATTGTGTCGAGTAAACTGACAGATGTCTATGTGTCATCCCCATACATTATCACTCAATTTGACAAATGCAAAATGTCAAAATGTATAGAAACTTGACATTTCCATCTTTCAGTTTACTCCACAATATTAAAAATCAGAGTATAGATAAAAAATATTATGTTATGCTTTTCTTATATGGGTCCATCTCTAGTGCGAGTCACCATTTTTCATTCGAGGCATTGCAGTTTTTGCTCGGTCGAATTTTAATCTTCTCCATTCTAAATCGAATTGTGCTGTTTTCACACTGTTTTATGCTCGATTGAGTAAATAAATGGACCGCGTTATTGCTTGGAGAATAAAAATGGATTGTTTTGTTTTTTTTGTTGCTATTCTTTGCAATTATTGTGAATTAAATAATGTACTTACGGTATGTGGAAGGTAAAATTGTTTTAACAAAATTTTTTATCCTTGTTTCAGGTAAGTGAAGATCAGAAAACCTGTTGGTTCGAACAATACGACCACATTATTGGGTAAATACCTTTTTTTTTGGGCACGTGCCTAACTATACTCTGATTCATAATCATGTAAAGTAAACTGACAGAGGTCAATGACAAATTTCTATGCATTTTGACATTTTGCATGTGTCAAATTGAGTGATAATGTATAGGGATGACACATTGACATCTGTCAGTTTACTTTACATGATTATGAATCAGAGTATAACTATACTATATTTAAAGCCTGTTTTTTCGAGTGAGTGAAAGTACCGGACGCTGTTTTAATACAGACTAAGAAGGTGAGCTTACCAAAATATTCCCTGAACTACAAGTTATCTATCTCTCAAAATTCTGAAAGTTACTCGGTGAGAAAACAGTTTGGTCACTCGCAAACTGTTTTCGCCGAATTCGGAAAAGTGTCAAACTTCAAATGTCAGGAATTCAGGATATAATTAAATAGCGGCGGTGACTTGGAACTGAGGCACTTCGGCGCTTCTCGAGGTTGTCACCTTGAAACTTGCTGAAAGTGTTCTGAACAATATTTGTTTTTGGAGGAAACTGATAAATCTTGTCAGGGTGATAAATCGAGTCATTTTCAGTAAATAGAACAGTAATATCCGGCCACCCATGGACACTTGCAACACCAATGGAGTCACAAGTGCGCTGCCAACCTTTGATCCCGTTCCCCCCGAGTGGGCCTCTGGTGCTCTCACTCACTCGGCGAAACACAGGACCGAGGCTGCTTCACGCCGGTTTTCTGTGAGGCAGTGGTATCACTCCGGTCGAGCCGGCCCATCCATGCCGAAGCGTGGCTCTCCCACAGTTAAATTTATTTAGATATTTTGTTTGTGGTTACGGTTTTTCTATATCGGATATCCGATAGTGTAGATTGTAGTTGTTGATCTCCCTAAGATCCCTGCTACACTCACTACTATTGTTTTATTTATTTTAAAACTATTTACATTATATAACAGTCTATTGACCCGACCCCACGACCCGTTTAGCGCAATGGTTTGAGCGCCGGTTGAGACGTAAGGGTCGCGGGTTCGATTCCCGCACCGACACAAATGTTTGTTGATGAAACAGATATTTGTGTTGGGTCTGGGTGTTTGTGGTACCTTCGTTGTTTCTGGTTTCCATAGCACAAGGGAAAACCTTAGTTTGGGACCAGGACAATTTATGTGATGTTGTCTCAATTTATTATTATTTATTTATTATAATTAGCCATACTCAAGGCACAAGCCTCTCACATTCTCTAATCTTTCATATAAATCCCATCAAAAGACAATGTTCATAAGATTTCAAACTTCAGAGCCATATTTAAATATAGCTCAAAGGACTTTTCAATTAGAGAGACGCCAGATATTTGTTGCCACTGTCAACAATCCAAAATTCACCTTATTTTGTACCTCGCTCGGTTCTAATTTGCCTGATAAAGGCATAAATCTTCAAAGGAAATAATGTCGAATTAGGCTAAACGGTCGATAACTCCGTGCCTCGACTCCACGTTGAAATTTGTAGGGAATCGCAATAAATTACTTTTGGAATCAAATTGCAAGGTGCTGGATTTGTATTAGTCGGGTAATAGCAATTTAAATGATGAATTTGTAACGAGAAATGAAGGTATTTGTAAATAAAATCCCACCAAAACATTATGTAAAAAATAGCCAAGTCTCGCTGGAGTTGCTTGTTTATCTCTAAATAGTTATGATTTCTAGATGAAGTCGTGCCAAATCTAAGGTTCTTTACTGCGATTTCTTTATTATTATAGTTAATGTAGTGTGACTTGGCCTTTGTAGGGTACACAAGAGTACAAAACCAAGTGCTCCATGATACCATTGCACCAATCTTTTTTTTTTTTTTTATAGGATAGGGGGCAGACGAGCATACGGATCACCTGATGTTAAGCGATTACCGTCGCCCATGAACACCTGCAACTCCAGGGGCTTCACAGGTGCGCTGCCGGCCTTTTAGAGCGAGATATGCCCTTTTCTTGAAGGTTTGTAGGTCGTAGTGGTCCGGAAATACCGCAGGTGGCAGTTCGTTCCATATTTTTCTAATCTGTCGCCAGAACAGCTTACCTTGACTATTGACTATGAAGCGGCTGGTTATATTTATACCCTACTATAATAATAAAGAAATCGCAGTAAGGAGCCTTAGACTTGGCACGACTTTTGGCGAGACTTGGCTAGTTTTGTACAGAATGTTTCGAGAAATGAGGGTTTTTGTAAAAGTAAAACATCGATAGATGGATTGGTCCACCACTAACGAGTAGATTGGTCGCATTTAAATTATCGTTTCTAAATTATGAAGTACTAGCGGCCACCCGCGACTTCGTACGCGTCGAGTTAGTTATTTGCATATTTTGGACAATCCACACAATATGTTTTTATAAATTGTAGCCTACGTATTATTCTGATGTATAAATGCTATATTATTGTAAAGTTTCATTAAAATCCATTCGATAATTTTTGCGTGAAAGAGGAGCAAACATCCATCCATACTTACAAACTTTCACGTTTATAATATTAGTAGGATAGTAAGAAGTACACTAAAGTTTTGTAGTAAGACCTGTGAATTCCACCAATGGTGTTGTCAGGATTAACATTTATTATGGCTCCTATCATGCAACAGCGAACACAATCACGCATTTGTTAACCTACTCTGATTTTTAATCATGTGGAGTAAACTGACAGATGCAAATGTCAAATTTAATGATAAGTATGGCGATGACACATTGACATCTGTCAGTTACATGACTCCACATGATTAAAAATCCTAGTTGGTCTGCCATATTCTATTTAACGTCCAAAAAAAGATAGAACCTCAATTTTCCGCAACTTTTCAATCTACACCATCAAATTAGTGCAAACTCTAGCTTCCATTCGTGTAATTGTACGTCGCACGCTAACAAACAAAGGATTATGCAGCGTAAAGTTGGCTCGCCGCAGCTGCAGGGGTGGCCCACTACGCGATTCAGTTGAGTTATTCACTTACGCGATTACTAATTTAACAATCGTTATAAATAAAAATTAATTTCGTTATTCTGTTTAAAACTCGAGAACGACTGAACCGTGGAAGCTCCGGGATTATCATCCCGGGGTTTCCACGGTTCATTCTATTGAATAAAGGAGGGAACGAGAAAAACTGTGTAATAATTAATATTTTAGTCGGATCGGAGAACTCATAGTTTGATTTGAAACATTAAAACAGACCAAGCAAAATCCCAAATACATTTATTTCGTAATAGGTACTGTCAGCCACAAATCATGTTACCAGAACTTGTGAATGCCGGCGCGCACCTAGAGGTGCTCCTCATTCCTGCCCCGAGCCATCAAGTTTTGGAATGCCTTCCAGTTCATGTGTTTCCGTTAACTCACCTGGGTTTTAAGGCGGGGCGTGAAACGGCATCTCAGCAGGCCTTCAGGGTGCGGATGACAGACTCAATAAGTACTTAGTTTGTTCGTTTCTACCTGTCAAGCTCATGTTTGGATCTCACGGTCGCTTACCATCAAGCGGAGTGAGGCCCCGGCTGGGACCCCAAGCGCAGCCGTCGCATTATAGTGCGACCCACTACCCACTGCCCCACCTAGTTACTCATTGGAATAAATAGTTTAGCAGGAAACAACTAACGCTAGTTCAACAACAACTACCGCACATAAATTCACCACCGGCTACGCTGTGGAAACAGAATTAAACACATATTACACTGGATATCGTAACTAACTACATTCTACTTTGTAACAGATCGTAAAATATTTAGTGGCCTTCGCTCTCTCTCTTGTCTTATTTTATTTTTATTTCATTTTGCAGACCACAGTTCTTAATTAATTAATAACACTTTAAATCTTAATTCAAATCTTATAGCTATACTTACTTGCTCCGAATTTTTTTCTGGTTTTCCTGAGAGAAAATTAAACGCCGGCTTAAAAGAGCTGAAGATGCACATCCGGCCGTTGGGAGACGGCCGGGTAGTGTGGGGTTCTACCCTGGGGCATACCCATAAAAACCTTCGGGGCACTTCCGTCTTCGCCCGTGTGGGGTGGGCTACGATGACCGGTTCGAAATCTTTCCTCGAAGGACGAGAGGCTCGCCCGCACGGCCTCTAAACAACAAGGCCTCACCGGCACGAGGCCACCTTCCACGGCCCAACACTTACCCACTCCGAAAGCGTCAACGTTGGTGGATTGCAATTTGCAACGCCAGCGCTCCCGATGGGGCGACTGTAGGCCACCCTAAAAACTCGAACCCTGTTGGCTGCAGGGCAGAGAAAGGATAGGGCGCCCAAAAAATTTACTCCAAACTCGAAACCCGCCCGTTCGAGCATCTACGCTGGGATGCGGAGACGGAGGCCGTGAAAACGGGGACGGCAAGTCGTAGCTACACTCCGAACGACCCAAAATCTATTTTGATCCGATATAGTACTCATCTACTGGTCTCGATCATTCGCTGCTTCACGCCAGTCGCTGAATTGCTGCTCACGAAGATCTTTTTTTTTATAGTATAGGAAGGCAAACGAGCAAGCGGGTCACCTGATGGTAAGTGAACACCGCCGCCCATGGACATCAGCAACACCAGAAGGAGTGCGGAAGATCTACCAACTAATGAAGGGTTTTAGTTATATTTGTGTTACATTTTGATGGGAAGGCAGCGTATTTGCACAAAATAAATATTGACACAGAAGTCTGACTGCCCACTAAGAGCTAAAAATATGTCATGTACTCACGCATGCGCACTAACGGCCTTTTCGACCACATTAATCCTAACTTATGACATAAGATTGTCGAACTGTCGAGGTCTTTGGTAGAGGCCAGGTACATGTACTCATGCCGGGCAACAACCCTAGCATATGTCAACGAACTCTTCTAAATTCAAAATCAAGGCTAAGTCAGACTTCTGTGTCAGTCTTTATTTTGTGGTATTTGTATAAGGTGTTTTAGGTGTCAATTGACGACGGCAATCACCTGCATGTCTGTCACCTGTCACGTGAAAATAAGAGCGGGGAGGGAAAGATATTGAAGGAACTTGCACCACTTTCAGACAATGACTGGAAGAAAAATCAAAGTTTAGCCTTCAGAGCCAGCATACAGGGTGTATCTGTAGACATTTACATCTCTTTAACCATAGTAGGTACAGTCTTTATACTCTTTGACAGCGAATCACGAGTTCAACTCGGCACATATCTATCTACTAGCGGCCGCCCGCGACTTCGTACGCGTGGAGTTAATAATTGACACTTATCGTCATATTTTGGACAATCCACACAATATATTTTTATAAATTGTAGCCTATGTGTTATTCTGATGTATAAGCTATATTGTGGTGAAGTTTCATTCAAATCTTCTGTTTTAGGGATAGGAGGCAGGAAATGAAAACATTTAAGTTTTAGTTATAACTTGCTGTTATTCTTGACATACACGATATCTATTGACACATTGTTGTTTTTATTATTTTTTATATTTAAAATTTGAATGCCGTGTTGGCTTTGACAATTTATAACCATGGCAGGTTTAACACCCCCCCGCAAAGCGAACACCCTGTATAAAAGAAGACCGAACAAAAATACAGCACGTACAAAAACACAACACACCCTATATACAATACACACATACATCCTATATATAAACGCACCCAAAAAAAAACATCCTGTATAAAAACACCTAAACCTACTTTACACACCTATCAACTATCTACACCGAAACATGATTACAAAAAAAAATATTCTGAACGCGACTTTACACTATACATAAACCTAACCCTACTGTACATTTATTATGCTTCAGTTTCGGCAAAGGTTTAGTGAAGATGTCGGCGATCATGTCGTGGGTAGATATATACACTAGGTTGATATTATGGTGTGAAAGTGATTCACGAATGAAGTGGTGCCTGATGTCGATATGTTTAGTGCGTGAATGGAATGTATGATTGTGAGCGAGCTTCAGTGCACTTTGATTGTCGGTATGGATGTCGATGGGATGGGCGATGATGAAGATTTCACTGATGAGTGACTGGAGGTATATTGCCTCCTTACAAGCTTCAGCCAAAGCCATGTACTCGGCTTCCGTGGTAGAAAGCGCGACAGTACGCTGCTTGCGTGCTTCCCAAGAGATTGGAGAGCCACTCATCAGGAAAGCGAACCCTGTGAATGATCTACGGTCCACAAGATTGTTTCCATAGTCCGCATCCACATATCCTACTGGACAAAACTGGGCTGTTCGGTGAAAATGCAGCCGAAGTGCTTTTGACCCTTTCAGGTAGCGAAGAACTCGCTTAGCGGCCCTGAAGTGTACCCTCAGGTGAGAGAGGTTGATTTTTCGTCCACTCCACACTTCCTCTGGAATTTTGTTCTTTAACGCTTGTGTAGGCAATCGGTTCTTAAGATAAATTGCAGTGTTTACTGCTTCGCCCCAATACGCTAGAGGTAGGTTGGAATCTTTGAGCATGGATCTGGCTTTTTCGATAATAGTCCTGTTAGCGCGTTCGGACACGCCGTTCTGCTGAGGAGTGTACGGAACCGTTGTCTGGTGTATGATACCGTTCTCTTTTAAGAAGGTAGACATATCCTTATTTACATACTCACGCCCGTGTCAGAACGCAGAACTTTTATCTTTTCACCAGTCTGATTCTCTACTAAGTGCTTAAATTCTACAAATTTAGTAAAAACCTCTGATTTCGATTTTTAAAAGATATCCAAAAGTTTTGCGACTAAAATCGTCTGTAAATGTTAGCAAATATAGGGCACCGCCCCACGAGTGCGTACTCATAGGTCCGCAAAGGTCCGAATGAATCAATTGTAGAACCTTACTCGATTTGCTGCAAGAACTTTTGAAAGGTTTTTAGCTAATTTCCCTTGTAGGCACGGAACACACTTTTCCGTAAATTTCCCGCTAAAATCTATGCCTACTAACTTACTTTTTAAAAGTTGCATAGTATTGGCATTGAGATGGCCAAGGCGTCTATGCCACAATAAAGGTGACTCTTTCGTTGGTGTGTACAAAGCATGAGATTTGTCTACATCTAGCTTGTACATGCCCTTATAATTTGAGCCTGTCGCTATGACTTGACCCGTCAGTTGACATCCACCTGCCAAAGTGATTGTCGCGCCTTTCGATGTAAATAAAACATCGTAGCCTTTCTTGGTTAAATTACTTACGGATAAAAGACTAGTGGCTAAACGAGGAACGTAAAGTACATCGCTTATTTTATGTACATTGTCGGAAATATTAATATTTACAGTACCTTTACCCTCACTCAGAATTTGGTTCTTGTTGGCTACTTGGATGGGAATGATGTGGGAAGACATGGAGTCAAACCAATCTTTCCGATTGCTCATATGTGAGCTTGCACCAGAATCTATGAACCAATCTTGTGAACCTGTGGATGAAGGATGAGTTAAACAAGATGAAAGTGTAAATTCTAATGTATTATGAGAATAAACCTTTGCCGAAGCTTTCTTGTTCTTATTCCTACAATCTGACACTAAATGACCTAACTTTTTACAGTATGTACAGAATTTCTTCTTCGGTTTAGCTCAGTAGCGCCGTAGGATCCTCAGGTCTGGTACTGGTAGTGCGACATGGTCGAGAGTCTTCCCTTTAGAAAGAGCTGCCACTACATTATCCGACGTATTCGAGCGTTGGAATGCTCGAGAGCCATGGACGAGCGGTTTGTACTCGTCTGGGAGTCCAGCCAAGATGATGATCGCCAGGAACTCATCTTCTACTCCTGCTCCTATTCCTTGTAATTCTTGTTGTATGCCAAGGGAAGTGTGTACATAGCTTTGGAGGTTTCCACGATATTGGTTGGAAAGCAACTTTTTCATGAGTTGCAGTCTCCTAGTTAGACCACTATCAGCATAAGCCTTCTTGAGGCTGTTTAAAGGTGTCATAAGCTGTCTTAGCTCCTCGAATCACTGGGTATATAGATTCGTCACACGTCAAGCATATTTTAGCTCGCGCTTTGGCGTCTTTACGCTTGGCGTCAGGGTCCTCGGAGTCGATGGGTGATGTTACGACGTCCCATAGATCCAGGTCCGTGAGCAAACATTCTATTGAAAATACCCAAGTGTTGAAAATTTCTTCCGTTCAACTTGTGATGGAGGACCACCATGGGATTCGTGCCGAGTGCCGTGAGGCACCGATGGGTTATCCATAGCACGTTATTTGTGTAATTTGCGCTCTTCAATGCGTTGCGCTGCCCATAACCTTCTGTTTTAGGGATATCGTGTATGTCAAGAATAACAGCAAGTTATAACTAAAACTTAAATGTTTTCATTTCCTGCCTCCTATCCCTAAAACAGAAAAATCCATGCAGTAGTTTTTACGTGAAAGAGTAACAAACATCCATACATCCATACTTACAAACTTTCGCCTTTATAATAGTAGTAGGATTGTTTTCTATTGTTCCCGCCGCTGGCAAAGTGGTAACAACCACTCGAGCAACATTTGATGTACTAAGTACCCTAAGCCTTATTGTACTGTCTATAGCTGTTGTTACACTCATGTATTCTATGTCTGTGCAATAAAGAATATCTATCTATCTATCTAAGTAAATAACACATTATTCATCGACGGGTTCTTATTTGATCTACATACTTACTCCACTGGCCAGGGTGTATCTGTAAAAATGTATTTAAAACATTTATGTTTTTATACAGCTACACCCTGTATATCCGGGGCAAAGGTGATTTTTCACCGCACCTGACGTAGCCTTCAGGAGTCGCTCCGGGGGTGTCATCCATTTACTATTTTCTACAAAGTCACACGTGATATCTTACTCAAGTGATACATCGTACAATTTTACTCAACTTATAAACTTATTTACAGTGGTTTTTAAGTTCCGGGCTCTGTGAACCTCGGGGTCCGTGAGAAAGAAATGTTTTAAATTTTTTTATCACCAATCCGCATTGGGAAAGCGTGTTGATTAAGCCTAATCCCATCATAGTAGCGTTGATTTCTATGATGGAGCTTTGCCCTGCAGTGGGACAGTATAGATAGGGTGATACTTGACTTTACAACTTTGCGATGGCATTATGCTGATGAAAACATATATTGTCTCCCGTATGAAAGTGACTAATGTGCTTTCATCTTATTTTTTTTACCTGAATCTCTCCCAACACGTTGGTGTTGCATGTGTCCATGGGCGGCGGAAATTGCTTACAATCAGGTGATTCGCCTGCTCGTCTTCTACCTATCTCATAAAAAACAAAAAAACACCCGGATAAAAAACAAAAAAACACCCAAATTGTAAACTGGATCTCTGTATACGTAGATGTTGTTGCGTTGTGTTTAGGATGTTGTTGTGTTGTCTAACTATAGTTAGATAAATAGATAATACCTATAAACATGTCCTATGAACATGAACCTACCTATGAAAATAGGTAAAACCTTCGGTGCCATATGTGGAGTGACAAATTGTCAAACGACAGGCACAAAATAATTACACACAGAAGTTAGACTCAGCATGATTTTGAATTTAGAAGAGTTCGTTGACATATGCTAGGATTGTTGTGAGCCCGCCCATGATGCCACTCAGCCCGGCATGAGTACATGAGCGCGCGGCCTATACCACAGACCTCGACAGTTCGACAATCTTATTAATGGCTAGGATTAATGTGGTCGAAAAGGCGTATTTCCCTGTTAGTGCGCATGCGTGAGTACATGACACGTTTTAGCTCTTAGTGGGCAGCCTCCTTTCCTGTGTGTAATTATTTTGTGCGACAGGTGACACAATTACCATTTGATAAAATATTTTTATAGAAATACTAGCTTTTGCCCGCGGCTTCGCTAGTGAAGCTTGACATTATTCCACCTGACAATTGTCAGCGTGGTGAAATAGGGGCCTGGAAATCCCAACCCCTTCCTATATTCAAGTCACGTCTTAAGGTTCATCTTCTTATCTCTATACCTACCGTCTTTTCCCCTTCTTTTATTAGGACTATTCCTTTGATCTTTTGGGCGTACGAGTATCCATGTTGCAAGTTGTTTTCAATATCATTAAGTGTTTATTATACAGGGTGTATCTGTGAACATTCACATCCCATTAACCACGTCTTCTACCAATCATTCTGAAAAACGTTTGGTCTATGACTTTTGAAAAATTCGTAGTTCGAAGAGCAGCTCTCTCATGAAAAGAAATGAGATGTCCAATTGTCCATGCTCGGATTCGAACCACAACACCCCGCATGGAAGGCGCGTTATTAGCCACTGAGTTACCATCGCTCATTTTAACTGTGGGAGAGCCACGCTTCAGCATGAATGGGCCGGCTCGACCGGAGTGATACCACTGCCTCACAGAAAACCGGCTGTGAAGCAGCCCCCTGTGCTGTTTTCGCTGAGTGAGTTAGTGTACCGGATGCCCACCCGGTGGGAAGGGGATAAAAGGTTGGCAACGCACTTGTAACTCCAGTGGTGTTGCAAGTGTCCATGAGCGGCGGCAATATTGCTTACCATCAGGTGATCCGCCTGCTCCTCTGCTATCTATGACATAATACGTACTTCACTATTAGACCTTCAAGAGAACATAAGTCGATACTCTGGTAATTTCCCCTCTGTGACAAATGTCAGACCTCGCCTTTCCCAGTTCAGCATTAATAAGTTACTACAACTTCCAGAACAGCAGCGTCCGCTGGAATCCGTCTCGCTTCCTAACTTACAGCTCGTAGTTTCCACAACTTCGAAGCTTGAATTAAGTGGGAGTTTGACTGAAAATTACTGTCTTTTCAATTAGGTTTTGTAACCTTGGGTTGACTTGCTGATCAGAATGTTTTTCTTCTGCAACCAAGAAGTGTGTTGTCAGGCTTGATTACTCAGATTAGGTACAATTTTTTACTTACTGTCATCCGTGATATTCGTGTGATGAACACTTGTGTTTGTTCAGTGTCTGGGTGTTATATAATGTATTTAAGTATTATATTTGTGATCCTCTGTTGTCTGATATCTGTAACACAAGTGCTTAAGCTACTTAGTACGGAGTCAAGTCAATGTATGAGATGTTTGCGAGAATTTATTATTTATTATATCGCTGGAGGGACGAAGTAGCCAAGGACTTTAAAGTACTAAACGTGCATGATTGGTCAAAATTGGTATAGGACCGAACAAAATGGCGATCTTTGACATCGGAGGCTTGGACCCACCTTGAATTGTGAAGCCTTCGTAGTAAATAAGTAATAAGTAGCTCAATTGGTCCTACTAATCATAATCGGGTGAACTGACGATCTGGTGAAGGTCGCGGGAGTCCATTGGATGCGGGTGGCACAGGACCGATCTGTGTAGAGAACTTTGGGGAAGGCCTGTGTCCAGCAGTGGACGTCTATTGGCTGAAATGATGATGATGATGAGCTCAATTGAACCCAAAAAAAATCAATACTCTTGTTTGAGAATCTAAATAAATATACTTATTTAAAACTCCTCATTTAAATACATCCATTTCTATAACGAGAAAAACATTTTTGAGTCGTAAATCCATTCACACTAATCATGAAATTTAAAAGCTAACAACCGGGCATTATCCACAGCCGTTACAGAAACACCAGCCATAATGGATGACGGGGCACCTTGTAGTGTTGCCAGTCGACTATCGAAAGTTTACGTTATAGAAATAATATCGATAGCTCTGAACCTGACAATAAGACTATCAAAAGTAAGAAAACTAAAACCCAACTACGACAAAAAACGACGCTCAAAAAGTATAAAACAAGCCTTCGTTGTCAATTTACAATGAAGTATGCAATATTCACTATGCAGATAAATTTCATGTTTGGAAATCCGCAGTCACACGTTGTCAAAGTGCTACGGTACTCGTAAGTAGGTAGGTAGGTATTTGAACGTGTGACTACGCCTTTCCAAACATGAAAATTTTCTCTACATAGTGACGCTACCTCTGCGTAGCGCCAGTAGCGACCTCCGATTTGATTTGACTTCGAATGTAAACTATCGATATTTCGGCAACACTAGGACCTTCCATGTAACCTGACCTGACATTCCATGTAACCTGACCTGACATTCCATGTAACCTGACCGGGCGTCGGGCGTTGCACTATAATGTTATCAAATTGCAGGTCAGATTAAACTGGATAAGTTGAGGCGCACCTAGCCCGGGTAATCTGAGCTACTTCTGAACTATGGCGTAATTAATTGTAGCTCATTTTATATTGAGATTGACGTGCTTAAGAAAATGAAATAAGAATTAAATGAAATTGTTTATTTTAGACAAAAATAGTTTGACTATATCAGAGTTTGGATTCTCCTATTAAGCGTATCTTCGGGGCTTTTAGCCCCAGGCGTTGGTAAGAGGCCGTGCTGACGTGCCTCGCTGTCCATTGGTGGGACGTGGTGCCAGGGTTCGCCCTACAAGCCCGTATCCCACTCCGTAGCCCTGGATAAGCCGTGAGCAGCCCCAGGTGTTTAAGTTGATATGCTTTGACCGGTCTCAGACTAGCTGAGGCCCCAGTCCTGAGAGCGCCCAACAATACCAGTTGGTATCCTAGCCGGCAGGTTTACATAAGGCGCCGCGGAAAGGTGGCGACTTCAGTTCATTGCTCTACGGGCCCGGCGGTATTTAACCTGGGTCACCAAAAAAAAGACAATCCGCTCTCCTAGAGAACAAAATGTGGTAACTTAATACTCATCTACACCATTTATAAAACATTACTCCTATAGACAAAAAACACGAAACGCTAGCGCGATGTAATTGGACACAGCGCCATCTATTAGTTCATTTCTGAATTACGGTCCCGAAGCGAAGTGAGGGCGGGCCACTAGTATACTCAATATTTTATTGCTTCACACAACACACACATATACAGTTAGGTATATATAGGTATATATTAGTGCGATGACAGAAGTGTAATTTTAGTACTAATTAAAACCGAGGTCCCGAAACTAGGCTTATGCCTGATATCTGGGGAAACCCGTTATAAGGAAATACATAGTTGTTGATATATATTAAAAAAAGATAACAGAATTATTTTCACAATCATTAATTATTTTTACAATCTTCTATAAACTTTAATCTATAATATTTATAAAGAGATAAATTCCCCAAACCTTATATTATACGAATCGAAAAGGCGAAACGGCAGCGCGATGCATTATACGCCCAGCGCCATCTATTGATCGATAATGAAACCAACCAACCAATAGTTTGTAAATACAATAGGTGGTGACTAACCTATTACTCAGATGTAAATGTTTAGAGATCCATCCTGTATGATCAATGTAACAACTGTAGTGTTCTCTCTAGAGGTCAAGCTGGGCTGGCGATTCTACAATAGTTGGTTTCCTCCCGAGGTCGAGCCTGGCTGCGAGCAGCCGACAACTTTGTAATTGGATCCTATAAACTTCTAGCGGTTTGTTTTGTGTTAACTTTTATTTTTCGTGTCCTCAACTGGTTGGATTCGTTTACAAGAGGTAAAGGAATTTATACTGTGTTAGTAGTGAAATTATTAAGGTAGTTCTTGAAATATTCGCGATGCATTAACTGAAAAAAAAAGTATTACACAGGCCTACATCATAGAATAAAGTTATCGCTCCTATGATGGGATTAGGCTTAATCACCACGCTTGCTTAATGCGGATTGGTGATCACAAACCCGAGCTATGAGCAAAAATATTCGAAACGTAATTTTATGCGGGTAGAGGTGGCGCTGCCCCCCAAATTATGGCGCATCTCCTGGCATGCCCTTTATGCCCAGACAGCTGCACATACGGCGAATTCCTGCAGTTATCGTGACGGAGTTTAAACGTCTTCATGATCATCATCATTTCAGCCAATAGACGTCCACTACTGGACATAGGCCTCCCCAAAGTTCTCTACATAGATCGGTCCTGTGCCACCCGCATCCAAGGGACTTACAAAACGTCTTACATTGAATAAAAATGCAATACCTTCGCTATTAAGCAAAATCAGCCCTCTTAAGCTTAATATATGAGATGTGTGAATCTAAGTAAAATCATCGGACTTTTTTTAATGAACAGACAATGAAAAGAATAACAGAGCAATAGTACTTCATCGTACAATAAATTGTTAAAATTGGAGAGCGCGCGTCAACGACAAGTGTCACGGAGCCTTAATTAGATTCTGGGCTACATCAGCTGTTCCCCGGCTGGAATACAATTTTAATGTCCAGTCAGGGGTGTCACACATAGGGAGAAACATGCAGTTTAAAATTCTCACTAGTAGTTACACACGTCTCCTCCCCACTCTGGCGAAGAGGGAGCGTCGTTGGGGGTTTAGTCGGTAGGCCTCCGGCTTTACCGGAGGAGAGCCCGACATAACCCGCCTGCCCCCCGGCAGGAGGGTATGCATAAGGAGTCGCAAGACTACGTTGGCCCTCTTCGGGTCAGCGGTATTCCTCAGCGTCAACAAAAAAAGGGGTGTCGCACATAGTTGCAAATCGTTTCAGCTAATAGACGTCCACTGCTGTTCATAGGCTTCTCCCTAATGTTCTCCAAACAGTTCGGTCCTGTGTCACTTCTTCTCTCTGTGTCACTGATTCTCGCGACCCTCAGGTCGCGAGAATCCCTTGGATGCGGGTAGACGATATATTGAGATATCGTGAGATATCGTCGGTTCACCGTGTAGGGGCCTGCCACAGCTGCGATTTCTTGTACGCGGCCTCCACTCAAGGACCTTTCCACCTCAACGGCCGTCTGTTCTCCTCGCAATGTGCCCTGCCCATTGCCACTTCAGCCACGTAATTCTTTGGGCTATGTCTTCAACCTTACGATCTTCTGCAATAAGGTAATAGATAGTTGCAATAATTTACTGATTGATGGACTGCCTGTGGATTCATCGCTTCAGACGAACCACCTAAGTCCACAACCATATCATCACCTCTTTGGCTATATCTAACCGTGGGACCACTTGGCTTCGGCATAAATGGCCGGCGTAAAGGATGGCTTGCGCTACGTTTCGTCTACCACGAGGCAATCACTTACCATCAGGTGATCCGCCTGCCGATACAAATATTTTAGGTGACATCCCTATGTCCAACAAACTTAAGAGTAGCCCAAAAATAAACATTCCTCACAGGAACTGTCAGAAAATTTATTGAGAACTCAATTTGGGAGGCAATGGAGGAAATAACGTGCCTCGCCGTAATTAAACGGCAAACATTCGGTTTACGTGTGTAATTATAAGGATTCGGTGAAATATTGGTAGAAAAATACGAATATAATTTTAATATTCTTGGGGAGAGCCATACTTCGGCATGAATGGACCAGCTCAAGACGAGCAGACGGATCACCTGGTGATAAGCGATTGGCGTCGGCAATAGACACTTGTAACTCCAACGACCTTCCATTATGTTCTTATCCACTGAGCTACAAACTGTTGGTAATTTAATTAATAGCTCCAAAGAAATCCTATTTTTGTCAACAGTAAACTTCCGACAAGTTAATTAAAGATTGGCGTTTTTCAGAATTTCATTAAAGTAACTTTAGTAATTAAAGAATCACTTCCTGCTTTAATATAATACGAGATATATTTTTCAGTAGTACTTTCTTAATAAGTACTTTAAGAGAAAGATAAAGGATGTTCGCACACGACACAACAACACAGGCCAAAACTAATCAAAAATAAAAGTTACAAAACCAAAACCAAAATACACAAATTTTATCAAACTCATCTATAAGAGTGCATAAAATTAAAATGTTACCACCTTACTATTTGTACCTTATGGACAGCAATAAATTATTGAGTATTATCTTACTCTAAAAAGTTCTTTATTGAATAATGCATTTATTTGGCACAAAAAAGAAATTTATTCGTGTCATCAACATCTAAACATCTTCAGTTTGCAATTTTTTTATGTGATAGGTGGAAGACAAGATGTCGGATCGCCTGTAGGTAGGCGCCGCCGCCCATGGACAATTGGATATCCAATGATTTTTCCTCCGGTAACCTCATTTAATCGACGAAATATAACGCGCTGCTACGCGATTTCTTCTTTATAACATAGTGATAAATTCTTACATCCGCATCGAAATGCCTACCAACATTTCAATTCAGCAATTCTTATTATTTATATCTTAAGAGACCATTTCGCATATATCTCATGCTCCGAAAAATGTCTGTACCGGGTGACATCATTACCATGTCGTCTATGTAGATGAACATCGACAAAGCAAAGCACCGATTCTCTTAAACGAAAATGCTTACTTGGAACATTTCTGTCGCGAACGTAATCTCCGATAGCAAATATATCTAAGAGCTGCGAAAGCGCTGATCTCCCCAAATGATAATATTGATTTAGTACCTCTCGAGGGAAATTTGATGATACCCACCGCTCAGGTTTCCCTTTGTGATATTCGGGAAAAATTAACGTGATTACGATTTGATGTTGATTTTTGAAGACTTTGGAAGGTGCCGTTGGATTTGATGGTTGATTTTACGTACTGCGATATCGGTTTTTGTGAAGTCTGTAATACGATGGGATTTCCCCCATAACAAACAGTATTGGGCTGAGATTTTTTTTTAGGACGAATAGAGATTATTTTATGAAATAAAATTATTCGGCATGAATGAGCTGGCGTGTCCAGAGTGATACCACAACCTGACAGAAATCCAGCCTGAAGTAGCATTTGCGCTGTTTTTCGTTGAGTGAGTGAGCCTCCGGTACTCACCGGAGGCCCAATAAAAAATAAATTTATACAGCATATTCTTATACATTGACCTGATTCCGTACTAAGTAGCTTAAGCACTTGTGTTATGGATACTAAGCAACAGAGGCATTACAAATATTATACTCATATACGTATATTACACCCAGACACTGTACAAACACAAATATTCGATGCGGAGGAAAGATAATTTTAAAAATTGGCAGCGCATTTTCGACTCCACTGGTGTTACGGGTAGTTATAGATGAAGGCTTCGTTTACTTCGGTGATCCGACTATTTATTGTTCAGACGAAAACTCTCAGGTGATCCGTTTGATAGTCTGCCATCAAATTTCAACAAATCAGTTCGAAGACGTCATCGTTTTTTAAAAAAAAGTTTAATAGACTTTTCTCGATTTCACAAAACTCAGCACACACGATTAATCTTAACCAAGTTAAAGCGACTTTCACGATCATTATCAACTACTGAATATATCAAGACATCGTCTAAATAGATTAACATCGCCGAAGTTCCTCGCACGAGAACTTTTACTGGTACTTACAACATTTCGCTCGTCGCAAACTTAATTCCCGATGGAAAATACTTGTAAGACCTGTGAACGCGTTGAGATTTCGTCGCGAGATAATATTGGCTTACTACAGCATTAAGGGAATTTGATAATAAAAGCAGTTTACAAATGATTTTTTAAAAATAATATTTTTCATTTTAGTGCTTAGTTCCGTCTCTATGTATACGGAGTTTATATGGATGGATACTAATAATCTCAGTCTAAGGATTGTTTGGGTAACCATAAACTCGATTAAGGGCCAGGAATTTGTCGTACTAGGAAGTATCTGCCCTGGAATAAGGCTTTGTTGTTGATTGCTGCCATTTTTAACATGACACTCCTCCTCGAAAGAGCCACGTACCACAGGGAGTTTATGTAGGTATACTTATATAGACGGTACCTGGTTACAACAATCACAAAATAAAAATAATTTGTAAGTTATTGTTGACATACTTAGTAAGTTTAAAAAATGATACAAAATTGGCAACTAAACCGTCGGTAGTTTTCTAATGAAAGTTTGCAAGGTAAACAGTACAAAATACAAGAACTAGAATGAGCGGAACTGCAGTTAAAAGGCCGTAAACTAGAACAGACAATAATGCTGTCAAAGCAGCTAGAATAAACCGTTTTGCGCAGACTACCTGGAGAAACCTGTAACACAAAGAAAAGCGTTCAAAAGTGAATTTTGTTGAAAACGACTGCCATTTCCAACTACTCTGCCAAGTTTTTCCGTCGGAATGGTTCAATGATCCAGGTTATACGATATATTGCAGTGATGTGACTCCAGTGACTTAGGAGAACAGGTTTTTGAGTCAAAAAATAAACATCTACTTAGTTCAGAATTTGGACGCAAAATTCCTGATTGGCAATTCATAAGTGATCCAAATATCACACATCGCATAACTAAACCCAAAGTAACGTTTGAACTTGTATTATGGATACCATAGATAAATTTATCATATTATGGGATCATAAATCACCGCTTCGGCTATTCTTCTTGCTATTTTTTACACTTTATGGAATCGTTATTATTTACGTTGACTCTTTAATAACGACGAGGCACGTATTTTCATTCATTGCTTCACAAATTGAGTTGTCAATATTTATTCTTGCAATTTCTGTAAGGAATATTTCGTTTTGGGCTACAAAATTCATTGCTATTCGAATAAAATGACTCAAAGAAAATGAGTACCTTTTGACTAGTCCCGTCACTAGTATATCGGTAACCCAGTTCAAGTTTTGGCTCCAGTCAGGTGTTTTAACCTGTCTGGCGTTCCGCCAGACATTCGCCGAAGAGATTTAAACTTTGGCTGGACAATGTTGGGTATTGTCCAGAATGAAAGGATATTGCCTGCCTAGTGCATTGTTAGTTCTGATTGAGAATTTCTAGTTTGTGGTTAAGAGTTCTGTAATTTTCTGTCTAAGTTGGAAGACATCCAGTTTGTAGAATTGCTATTTTGTTTATACCTACTGTCCCACTGCAGGGTAAAGGCTTTCATCATGGAAAGTAAGTCATCGCTACTAAGATGAGATTAGGCTTGATCACCACGCTTGCCCATTTTAATTTTTCATAATACATATTCAAAGTCCACAACTCTTAAGAGTCAATTACAGATATGCTTAAATGAAGCTTACAGCAACCTATATAACCATCTGTGTATCGTCGGTTGGATCTACCCTTGGGCAAGACTTTAAGAAAAGGCTTTCCGAAGTCATAAAGAAACTTTTTGTATCCATTCTGAAGAACATCCTTCACCCTTTTTTGAGATTCCTATTGTGAGATCACAAAGCTTGCCTTTCCTTAACATTTTATTTAAGGTCGGTTGATAAAATGTAAATAGAAAATACGTGAATTTGACAAATAGTGAAAAATATAAAATCAGGAATTGTAATTCAGTAGGTAAGAGTGTGCGGTGCATTCTACAGACGAGAGGTCAGGTTTAAACCCGAGGTTAAACCTTATCTATAGATAACTTGTGCAAACCTTAAAAAAGATATAGATAGATATTCTTTATTGCACAGAAATAGAATACATGAGTGAAGCAACAGCTATAGACAGTACAATAAGGCGGTCTTATCGCTTGTAGCGTATTAGAGAGTGTATTTCTTTTTAAATGTTTGGCAGCGAACTTGTCCTCTGGAGTTGCGTGTCCATGGGCGGCAGTAATCACTTACCATCAGGTGATCCGTCTGTTCGTCTACCCCCTATATCATAAAAAACGCCTATAGGCAGTTCTACCAACCATAGTGGTGTTTAGAATGATTCTAAACAACACTTGATCTATGACATTTGGGAATTCTCATTTTAAAAAATCAACTTTTCATACAAAGGGATGAAAGGCATTCACGTGACTTGGTCATCACTACTCATTGAGACAGACTGAGAAATTACGCAACTTAAAAAACTGCATAAAAACATATAGGTAAAGTACTGAGTTAATAAACGTGGCTTTTGAAGTTAAACATTTGTTTCATTCAAATGTAAATTAAAACAAAAGTAACTAGGTTCAATGAGTTTTCTATTCAACCTTCACAAATTCCCTTCAAAGTCTGAGCTGTATAAATTAATCTGCATTTTAAATGATCCAAGTTTCCAAAAGCAGTATTCAATCAAATTAAGTGGTGTTATTTAATAACAACTTTCCTTCTCACATTAAATGCGAGTTAAACTTAATATTCTACGCACAAGATTCGAGCCAAAAAATATGCTTAACTTTAACCACAGTGCAAGAATACTAGAGGAACTGCTCAGGACCGCTTCACGTCAACGTATACATCTGTCAATAGACTCTCACCTTTATGTTTTGTTCTGTTCTAGATGGTGTAAAAAGACTCAATCCATACTAATATTATAAATGCGAAAGTAACTCTGTCTGTCTGTCTGTCTGTATGTCTGCTACTCTTTCACGCCAAAACTACTCAACGGATTTAAATGAAATTTGGTATACAGATAATCTAGACCCTGAGAAAGGACATAGGCTACTTTTTATTGCGAAAAGGGGGTTGAAAGGGGGGTAAAAAGTTACTTTTCCACGCGGACGGAGTCGCGGGCGGCCGCTAGTTACTAATAAAATCCAGAAGAGCTATTCTCTCGTCACACCGGTCAATTTTATTTTTAACGTGTCTCTTTAATCACTCGATGCTGGCAGAGTTAAATGTGCTCGTTATAGCACGATAGCAGCCATAACAAAAAAAAAAGTCAAACACGTTTGGTTTCATATCAATTGTTACATTCCATACGAGAATACGATGCCCTTTAAAGCCACAGAGTGAAACCTGAAACTTCTTTGGCTACACTTCACTTCAACGCTAAGTATGTTAAGTATTACTACTGTTCTTGAGTGAAAGGCTTTTTGTTGGCAAAATGTATAGTTGAAATATAGCCAATAAGTTTATAAAAGTATAAAAGGAGGTGGGTTGCTGGTCGCCAACATGGCCCCCCACGGTGTGAGCACGAGAAAACTTAGGAAGGCGACCAGCAACTAGCGGTTCCTACAGGTGACACGAGACACCCCCTTTAACGTCCGCATTGATATCGTCTTCCCAGGTAGCTGCATGCTCGTCCCGTCTCGTCCGCATCCACCGCTTGATATCGTCTTCACAGGTAGCTGCATGCTCGTCCCGTCGTTTTTGAGTAAAAGGCTTTTTGTTGGCAACTGATTTATATTTCTTTTTAAAAATGTATAGTTGAAATATAGACAATAAGTTTATAAAAGTATAAAAGGAGGTGGGTTGCTGGTCGCCAACAACTACCAATACCATGTTAGTTGGTTTCCCAAGATACAAGCTTTGCTTTGTTTGGGTACCCCTGGCACGCAACTGATTTTGAATATTTAAACATTGTCTAAAAAATACATATACCTATCTCTAAGTTATTTTCTTAAGTCCGCTTAAATTAATTTTTACTTTTTTTAAAGATTCTTTCTTTGGTCAAATGATGGACAATCTAACATCAGACGGATCATAAAGATTTTTAATCGAAATGTAATTTAGTCTCATCACAAAATTTCAGGGAATACACCGTAGTGTATTCCCGTATTCCGTGTGCGTACACGTGCAACCATGCATGTGATCTATGACACTTGCATCTGTGCTAGCCCGCCCCTGTGTCCCCGTTACACATAGTTATCGGGACTGCAGACCTACTAGGACTTTTTAGACTGTGATTCTACTGTACTTTGTTAAACGAATTAGGTTAGGGTGAGCTTACGAAACGATTCATTAAGAAAAGGATAATTTAATGATTCAGTGGAAGGGTTGAATTAACATCAAACTCGGATTTTTTATATTATAATACGACGTAAAAGTCGCTTCAGAGCCCGGGGGCTCTGGGACCGTGATCCAGGATTTGATAAGTATTAGAATTATAATGAAGTGACTGCCAATACTTGATATAAGCGGGACTAAACGCGAGGATATTTAAATATAAGTACATTATAGAACTGACAACCGTTGGAGCCATAAAGTCCTTGAGTGGAGACCGCGACTCGGTAAACGTAGTGTTGGACGCCCTGCTACAAGGTGGGATGACGACATTCGAAGGCTGGCTGGAGTGAGCTGGATGAAAGTGGCCAAAAATCGGGAGCGGTGGCGTGCATTGGGGGAAACCTATGTCCAGCAGTGGACGAGCGTGGGATGCTGATGATGATGATGAAGTACATTATAGCACTTACTGCTTGACGTTTCGACTGCGTTACAACTTTATTTTTGTATTTATTTATTGCATGTTACATTACTATAAACATAGTTATGCAAACTTAAGTCAAGAGAATCATTAAAACCACACATTCTGCCCACATTGCAGTTATAGTCTGCCACAAGAAAGTGTAGCTATGCCCTTGAGTGCGCAGAAGCCAATTTTCATAGAAAGTCTGCTTTTTTACAAGTGCGCAAAATAACGGTCATCGCTATACTTTCGTGCCGCCATCTATACAACGGACGCGACGACACGGCATCACATCCGTTTTCACTGCCATACTGCCATACTGCGAGGTAGTTTTTCACTGATATAACTGTGGGAGAGCCATGCTTTGGCATGAATGGGCCGGCTCGACCTGAGTGATACCACTGCCTCACAGAAACAGCCCTTGTGCTGTGTTTCGCCAAGTGAGTGAGGGTACCGGAGGCCCATCGGGGGGGAAGGGGATAAAAGGTCAGCAGCGCACTTGTGACTCCACTGGTGTTGCATGTGTCCATGGGCGGCGGCAATTGCTTACCATCAGGTGATCCGCCTGCTCGTCTGCTACCTATCACATAAAAAAAAATATCACAGAATAAGAGCAATCCTCTCAAATTATCACAGTTGGATACCCTATTCCTGACTAATTTTCCGGTAAAATTTGAGATTGTTTCCAAGTGCCTAAACAATATTCTTTCCTAACTTTTTTGGCTTAATTCATACAACTTTTACCGTAATGAATTCTTACTTTTTGGATTATTTAATTTTTTGCTAACATTTCTGAATAATTACGCTGAAACTTTCAGGGGATTATTCTTTTATAAAATATGATGTCTTGAAAATAATTTATAACAGAACTGAGAAATCTTTTTCTTCACATAAAAATACATAGAAGTACTACGGAAGCTACGAGCAGTACGCAGTGCTACGAAACATGCTACGAGTAGATTGCTACGAATCTGAAGTACTGTGCTCATACTACGAATGTCAACAAGGTATTTTTAAGGCTGGGGTGTGATTTTTAGGGTTTTGTAACCATATATCTGTCTGTCTGTCCGTCGTTATGTGACAGCAATTTTTTTCTGAAACTATAGGAAACCGTTGAAACTTGGTAAGCAGATGGTATTTTGAGACAGAAAAAATGTGAAAATTCATTTAATTTCTTTTTTCAAATTCCTTACACAATGGTATGCCCTCATTTTGCTTCGGGTCCTTAGTTTTAAACAGTACCAATAGATGGCGCTGGGCGTTGATTACTTCTCGCTTATGTTACGTATTTTTGGCTTACTTAGTTTATAAGACTTGTTGTTGCCTATAGAAGTTATGATTAGATTTTTTCTAGTTTCCGCAAAGTTCATTTGTTCAGTTGCAAAAATAACACATTGTATAGCAACTTGAACATTTTATCAATATTTAATTTTATATTTTATAACAGACGCGTACGAAGCCAGAAGCATAAACTAAAGTTAGATACACAAAATTCCAAAGTCTCTGCAACATCGTACAAAATCCTAAGCTATATTCTTTAAAATGCCCGGAATCCTAACGGGCACTAAATAGATTAAAACCGGTAATCTCGCGGAAAAATCTTGCCCGTACGAGTTTGTACGTGCTTGCAATAATGTGGGGGGTAACGGGGAGGGGGGGGGACGTTTGCTACCGTTTATGGTAATGAGGATTTAGTTTGGGGATTGTTTTTGTTTTAGATTTACGAGCAGGTTTTTTAAAATTCATTGCGAAGTAATTTCACTTTGAGATGAGACGTCGCGACTGGATCTAAAAATAAACGTTTAATGGAGATAGTAATTCTGTTTTCTTGATTAAACTAAAGTTTAGGGGTATTTTAATATGATAGAAGATAGACGAGCAGACGTATTCACCGGTAAGCCGCCGCCCATAGATTGGACACCCGCAACACCAGTGGAGTCACAAGGGCGCTGCCCAGATTTTAACTCGCTAACCCCCGATTTGGCCTCCGGTACCCTCGCTCACACAGCGAAACACAGCACAGACGCTGCTTCACGCCGGTCTTCTGTGAGGCCGTGGCATCAATCAGGTTCGAGCCGGCTATTCTTGCCGGACCGTGGCTCTCCCACGGTAGAAGCAACTATGTATTATATTTCCATCTAGATGGATGGCGGTCCACTACCGTGCGCTTTACTCGACATTTTCTGCCACGCACCTCCTCATGGTGGAATCAACTTCCCGCAGCAGTATTTCCGAACCGGTACCTGCGACATTCAAATCTTTAAGAAACGAGACTATACTTTCCTAAAAGGCCGGCATTGCATCCGCACTCCTCCTGATGTATCAGTAGTTGATATGATCGTGCGGCGGTGATCACTTCAGGTGGTTTGTCTGTCATATAAAAACCGAAGCATCGAGTTACCCAGCTGACTGAGGACGAGCCAGGAGTAAAATTTTCACATTTAAAGAACAGCGAACCAGGCCACACGGGGAGAGTATTATCTTAACGGAATTGCAAGGCGTAGTAGGCAGACGGGCGGGAGGGAGAGGCGGCGATATTGTTTTCTCTTTCTCTTATCTTTGCGTGTAAAGTTATAGTCTTCGGCATGAAACTATAGTGATGACCTTGAGTGCGCAGAAACCAATTTTAATAGAAAGTCTTCTTTTTTACAAGTGCGCAAACTAACGATCATCCTATCTGTATATCCAACTAATCCTTCGATCCAATATAATAATCCAGCTATATCACTTCGAAGCCCGGGGTGCGCTTAGACCATAATTCAGGATTTGGGCAGTCTGGTGATGAGAACCATCGCGTGTGAAAAATCCGCTAGATTATGTAGACTGTAGTAGACTGAGGTCCATCTACACGGTGATTGGTTATTTTTGATCTGGGATGTCAAAATGTCACTAAACGACCAATGAATTTGAAGTTGGACCTCAGTCTACAAGTACGCCATCTGACGGATTTTTTTCACACCATAGCCCCCATCACAATGAAGTTACTGCCGTCTGATTTTCATCCCTTTAATCTTGCTAATGTGCCGAGGTGGCAGATGACCAGACGGATCACCAGATGGTAAGTAATTGCTATCACCCATGGACATTCAAATCACGAGTCGAGTCGTAAGTTCTCTACCAAGTTTTAAGCTTCCGTTCCCCCTCCCCCCTGATTGGGCCTCCGGTAACCTTACTCGCGACAGCGCAAGCGTTGCTTCTCAAAATTTTCTATGAGGCAATGGTATCACTCATGCCAAAGCGTGGCTCTTCCATGGATTCTCCCATTTCAGTATGTGCCGGTTCCATATACATTTGTATTATGCTATTACATTGGTTTATCTAATCTCTCTGTACAGTAAACATACATAATAAAGTATTTAACCGCTTGTCTGTATGTGAACGCATTACCTTAACTAGATTGTCCCGCGGGTGGCCTCGTTCCGTGAGCGCCTTATTATAGCTTCGCACCTCCTCCGCGAGTATGTAGCTGTCCTACGTGAGCGACTTATGCGATACAATGCGATAATTCATGACATTGAAAAAGTAATTGCAGCTGTTACTTAAAAGATATGTTAACGTTTTATGAGACAAAAGAAGAAAACCGAATCCGGCCTTTGAAGATCATCATAAATCATGATAAAAATCAAACATCAGCAAGAATTCGAAACGCACCCATTCTTATACTTTGAGCTACTTACTCACTTAGCTTTAAACCTGTCGGAATGGTACTTATAATGTGGCATTACACTAGGCATTACTAATGCCTAGTTTTTAAGACCTGTTTTTGTGCAATAAAGGATCTATAGGTATACCATCGATCTCACAAAACAACAAATTTTTGCGGTGACATATTTTACAAGAATATCGCGAAGCATCGCCCCGCATCGAGCATGAACGCTCACCTAGGACCAGGTCGACATCTGCTCTCTATAACAGGGGTTACCGTCTCCGCTTGGATTTATTATAATGGGATTGCATTTGAGTTTAATCTCACTTCAAGAGTGGGATACCGAGGAGATTATTTTTATGCGATAGGTGGCAGACGAGCAGACGGATCATCTAATGGTAGGTAAGTGGGGCGACACCAGTTGACTCCACTGGAGTTGCTTAGCTTATCAAATGTGCTACGTAGGAGGCAACACGATATATAAATTTTTCAAATATTTGTGTATATTATTTTCTACAATTAGCTCGGTGGCACAAAATAATTACACACAGAAGTTAGACTTTGACCTGATTTTGAATTAAGAAGAGTTCGTTGACATATGCTAGGGTTGTTGCCCGGCATGAGTACATAAGCGTGCGGCCTCTTCCACAGACCTCGACAGTTCGACAATCTTATGTCATAGGCTAGGATTAATGTGGTCGAAAAGGCGTTTTTGCCTGTTAGTGCGCGCGTGAGTACATGACATATTTTCAGCTCAGCTCAGGCAGTCAGCCTTCTGTGTCAATATGTATTTTGTGCCGGTGGTGCGGGAAACCTGCCCATTTCAGATACTTTCTGAGACGTGTAACCATGATTCAATTGGCCTGGCTCCCCTGTTAAAGGGTCACGAAGATCATACGTGCGTCGCTACATTGTAATTACTTGACTCCCCAAATTCTGAATCATGGCCTAAGCGTACCCTGGGCGCCAAAGCGATAGCTTTGAACTCAACTGGGAGATACACGCTAAGATCAAAGGAAAGTGGTTTTTCTCCTTTTTGGTATCTGCGAAATAAAACCTAAGAAATAAATTTCCATTAGCTTCTAGAATCTTCCAGCATCACGTTTCTCAAGCTCTACAGATGTTTCTAAGCTCGTACAGAGCTCTTTGCTGAAAGAAGGCGCCATCTGCCGAAAGGTAAATAATTTAATCCATTACCGCCGCTGCAGTGACGTCACGGGAATTCCCGGCTGCAGCGTTAGACAGGGATGGCAACAGGATTAGTTTACATATCACTACACCTTTCATAAAATAGCTTGATACGCTTTTACCGTGGGAGAGCCACATTTCGGCATGAATGGGGCGGCTTGACTGGAGTGATACCACGGCCTCAGAAGACAGGCGTGTAGCAGCGCCTGCGCTATGTTTCGCTGAGTGAGTGAGGGTACCGGAGGCCCAATGGGGGAAAGGGGGTTAAAGGTTGGCAGCGCACTTTTTTTTATGTGATAGGTAGCAGACGAGCAGGCGGATCACCTGATGGTAAGCAATTGCCGCCGTCCATGGACACATGCAACACCAGTGGAGTCACAAGTGCGCTGCTAACCTTTTATCCCCTTCCCCCCCGATGGGACTCCGGTACCCTCACTCACTCGGCGAAACACAGCACAGGAGCTGCTTCACGACGGTTTTCTGTGAGGCAGTGGTATCACTCGGTCGAGCAGGGGGCCCATTCATGCCGAAGCATAGCTCTCCCACATTGTATTCTGGCTCTCTCTTTCAGGTCGTTTGGCCACAGCGTTATTAATTGGCGACCAGATTGGCAACCAGATTTGGCCTGCCTAGATGCTTAAATATAATTGGTGTCGCTAGTGTATTACCTACTACCTAATGCCAACTTTTAGCTTCAGTTTACTTAACTGTATTCAATTGGGTAGGCTATTCTGAACAAACTTTGTAAGTAACTTAGAAATGAAATCGAGTTAGCCTGAATTGGACCAACAAACAAACCAGAGGTAAGTAGGAAAGAAAATAAAACAAAGGTTAAACAGGCGTTTAGTGTACAGTCGTCGACATTTAATGTTATGACAATCAGAATTCCGAACATGGGCTTTTATTTAATAGCTTAGTAAAGTAGTAAAATATCAGCCTATATACTGTCCCACTGCAGGGCAAAGGCCTCCATCATAGAAGTCAAGTCATCGCTACTATGATGGGATTAGGCTTAATCACCACGCTTGCCTAATGCGGATTATTGACCACGAACCCCAGCTTCAAAACATAGCGTGATAATTTACCAGAAGGCGGCCTGCTTGCTCGTTTGCCACCTCTCATCATCATCATCATTTCAGCCAATAGACGTCCACTGCTGGACATAGGCCTCCCCCAAAGTTCTTCACACAGATCGGTCCTGTGCCACCCGCATCTAAGGACAGCGACCTTCACTAAACCGTCTGTAATATAAAAAAATATTGTGCACAAATACTTCAAATTGCACCTTACCGGGGGGGGGTTAAAAAAAAAAAAAAATTTTACATTAAATCAACTAAAACGTGAAAAAAATAATTTCACTTTCTTCTACGGAACTCTTCACAGTCGAGTCGGACTCGCTCTTGGCCGTTTTTTTCCGCAGTAAAAAGATAAATGATGACAAAACTGTTTCAAGGCGGTAAGGTTTTTGTGGGCTTTAACGATGGCCACCCTACTTCCTTCGGGATCGACTGAAAATGCATTACCATAAAAACAACATCACTATCAACTTAATGGGACTACTTATATCTATCAGTCTATATATCTTGTTTGGCGAAGGAACAGGATTAGTTGGTAAAAAAGAAAACCAATCAATCTTGACTTCTTTTACTGTTGCAAACCAAGTAAACAAATATCCATACTAATATTATAAATGGGAAAGTGTGTCTATATGTTTGTCTTTCTTTCACGGCAAAACGGAGGACGATTTGACGTGATTTTTTAAGTGGACATAGTTGAAGGGATGGAGAGTAAAATAGGCTACTTTTTAACCCGACTACGGCAAAGCAAAAGGAGGGTTATGATTTTGACAGGCTATGTATGTATGTTCATCTGTTTCCACGTAACTTCTAAACTACTTATCAGAATTCAACAAATGACATTATCATTATAAGCGTCTTCATTGTTCGCTGGTTATAGGCTATATGAGGTTTCACAAAATCTAATGTGGTGCCCTCTAGCGGACAAAACATACAGAGAAAAAAAATAAAGATATGTGTTTGGTATCATTTGACTTGGACATTTTGAATATATATATATATATATATATTACTAGCACTTGGACACCAAAATAGTACAAATAAAAAAAAATAAGAAAAACTAAAACCCAACTACGACAAAAAACGACGTTGAAAAAGTATAAAACAAGCCTTCGTGGTCAATTTACAATAATGTCATACAATACTATTCTGAAGTATGCAATATTCACTATGTAGAGATAAATTTTCATGTTTGGAAAGGCGTAGTCACACGTTACATATACCTACCTACCTACCGTAGCACATTGACAACGCAGCCCAATAGATTGGCCGTCGTGTAAGACTATCAAATCGACAGCAATCTAAAAATAAACTTAACCCCATTCCCTAATTCTCAGTTCATCTTCAAGCCGGAGTAAACCGATCTGTCGCAATACATCAAACACCCGCGTTAGTGTCCCGCGTCCCGCAGTAAATCACCCGCCGTGTCCCGCTAGGACGGGACACGGCTTCTACAGGCCGAATTTTAGAATAATTCGGTGGCGGTGTTTTGAGAATCAAAAAATAAGTGGGACATTTTGCACCGCTTTTTTGAACTTGTTGGTTCGAATGGAGTAGATAACTGTTTGACCGGGTGAGTGGGGGCCCAATTTTGTTTTTTTATGTGATAGGTAGCAGACGAGCAGGCGGATCACCTGATGGTAAGCAATTGCCGCCGCCCATTGACACATGCAAAACCAGTAAAGTCACAAGTGCGCTGCTAACCTTTTATCCCCTTCCCCCCCGATGGGCCTCCGGTACCCTCACTCACTCGGTTTTCTGTTAGGCAGTGGTATCACTCCGGTAATTTGGGAGGAAGGAGAAAAGGTTGGCCTTGTCCTAGGAGAACGTTTTTTATCGATGCGGAGCGATGCGAGGCGATATTCTTATAAAAATCGTTGATTGTGAGAGCGACAGTTTTTTTAAAGTTATAGGTGGCAGAAGAGCAGACGGATGTCCTGATGGTAAGCCATAGGCGCCGCCCAGGCTCCTGCAACACACGTAGAGTAGTGTTGCCAGATGACTCCCCATATTTTCCCCGAAATCTCCATAAAAAACCCAGCGTGCCACAAAAAACAATGATAACCTAGTCGCACCGTTAAATTACCCGTCACGGAATCGACATATCGGTTTCGAAAGTCGAAATAAAGTGGACTCAACAATATTCACTTCCCACATTGATTCACGCTATTTCATCGCGATCATTTCGATTAACTCATTTAAACCTGTACACCACACGTTTGCAAATATATTTCAAGTCTCCATTTAAACCAGGGTTGTCAGTACCAAGGAGATTTCATTGTTATAGACGGGAATTTACGCGACGTTAATTTTTAAGCACGAATTGTATTTACTGATTCGGCTGCGTTACAGCAGCCGTGGTAAAAAAAGAAACTAAAAAAAAAACTAAAGAGCTTTTCCATTGTTTTTGTCATGCGCACTGCCAAGGAATGGAACGCCCTTCCTGCTTCTGTATTTCACAATGACTAAGTACAACCCCAGTGTCATTCTCAAAGTGATAGGATTACCGTAGCCGTCCTCAAAGTCATATTCCTCCGAATTTAACACCAGAAAATCGAGCCGGTCTATTAGCTAAAGCCTACGGTTAACTATGACACTACTTCACGAAGATTGTACGTGTAAATGGGACTAAACACGAGTATATTTATTTATTTTATTATTCAATTGCAATTATTGTTACATTTTGCAGTCTGGAATTAAAATATTTTAACATAAGTACCTTAAAACACTTACTGCTTGACGTTTCGACCGCGTTACAACGGGCCGCGGTCACAAGCGGACTGGCAAATCAAGTATATTTTGTGTAATGCAACGCGAAAGTTTAAAAACACATTTCTCGAACATTGACAACCCTGTTAAACACACAAATGCATCAACACTGACCAAATGCAACATGTTATGTTGAGTGTGTTATGTATGCGGTCCGGGATTACCGCAACAAACACACCATATACACAAATACTCGTGTTGTAGTTATAAGTCATTCAATCTAGTAATCCTCACGGGTACAAAAACAAGCTCGTATGCAACGTTAATTTTAGTCGCTTAATCCATCATAGTAGCGATGACTTGATTTCTGTGATGGAGGCCTTTGCCCTGCAGTGGGAGTGTTTATAGGCATCAGCCTATACTAAAGAGGCTTCGAGATAACCTCTTTATTATGTTAGATCATATAAAAAAGTACTAAACTTAATTAAACTATAGTAGGACTACGATCAAAAGGCCTCTCAGACAGACATTGACAGGGGGGTTGAGCTACATTTTGTCTATGGGAAAATGTCAATCTTCTGTGAGGCATTGGTATCACTACGGTCGAGCTATCTAGTAATCTCAGTGAAAATTCAGATCCGAGCGACCACTTCCGCCCCCGGCGGAAACCCGGACTTATTGCTGGAGGTCCCGGCAAAATGACGGAGATTGTCGGTTGATGGGTAACTTCGAGGTAGTTTATTTACAAACCGAGCTGACCGGGGTATTCGGATTCATTTGGAGAGATATTGTCTGTAATGCCCCTTTGGCACACACTTTCACACACGCATGCACTCACACACACACACACACACACACACGCACACCACACACCACACTCACACACTCACACACTCACACATACACACACACTTACATACACACACACACACACACACAAGTATGCACGCAAATACTTCAATAACTTTCTCAATAACGGTTTCTCCTAACACAAGCAAACATTTGCTTCAAAGGACATTCCAAACCCATTGTATGGTTTTTATACTTAAGTAACTGAAATAAATTATTTTGTATTTTTTTTTGTATTCTTTTGGTCTAGTGGTTTAACCGGACCGTGATCTCGGGTCGAGCAACGGTATGTTTCGAATTTTTCGATCATAGCTCGGGTTTGTGATCACCAAAGCACATTAGGCAAGCGTGGTGATTATGCCTAATCCCATCATAGTAGCGATGACTCGATTTCTATGATGGAGGCCTTGCAGAGGGCAGTGGGAGAGTAGCCCAGCCCCAAATCCAGACCACAACCGATGACAGTAAAATAAACCGAATCGTAAGTTGATCGATTTCCTAGGAAGTTGACCTTTAAAGTTTTGGGACCAAATTTTTCCATTTAGTTCTGACCTTTATCAATAGATAGTGGCCCGCCCTGACTTCGCTTCGGGAACGTAATTCAGAAACGAACCAATAGATGGCGCTGTGCTCAATTTCATCGCGCAAGCGTTTCGTGTTTTCGGTTTACCTATAAGCCTTGTCCTTGTCTATAGAAGTTATCTCTTTATAAATAGTATAGATGGGGCTAAGTTGTCTATAAAAGCTTATAAATAGTATAAACAAGTAAACACTGAAAACCGCCGTTTCGTTCCTACATATGAACAACACCGAAGACTTTATCAAACGGTAATTAGGACTAATTCCCCCCCCCCCCCCCTCCCCGTCCCCCTTCCTGGCAGTAATTACCTGCAGCTGCGGCGGCTTCGAGTCCCATTACAAAGTCAATGCGAGTGTAGTGATTACACCAGACTTGGTTTGTGCTTTGTTTTGCTACACCCTGTATATCGGTAAACAATTACTGCCTTGTAAATATGTATTGGTATTATGTATCTGTAGACTACGCATCGGTAAACGTAGTGTTGGACGCCCTGCTACAAGATGGGATGACGACATTCGAAGGCTGGCTGGAGTGAGCTGGATGAGAGTGGCCGAAAATCGGGAGCGGTGGCGTGCATTGGGGGAGACCTATGTCCAGCAGTGGACGAGCGTGGGTTGCTGAAGATGATGATGATGATGAGACTACGCATTCTTGTTTCAACAACATTTGTTGTTTCAGAATGACTATGAAAAAACTTCACTCTTTTATGATATAGGTGGCAAACGATCGGATGGATCACCTGATGGTAAGCGATTACCATACAAACTCATACAAAATCGGTCACGTAAAAAAAGTTAAGATTAAAGGTTGGTAGCGCATTGTCACTCCTCTGGTATGGTGGTTGTCTAATGGGCGGCGGGAAACGATTACCATCAGGTGATCGGTCTGCTTGTCTGCCAGAAATAAAAAAACCTTGATTTGGTAATTTTGCATAAAGTTAAAAGTATAATTGGTCGAAGACTTGGTCCAATGGTAGTTAGTTAATGTCTCCAAATATACCATGTATGTATGTAACGAAGGCAGACGAATCGCCTATAGGCGCCCAGTCATCTGAAACGCCAGTAACCAAATGATATCAACCTTTTAAAACTTTCCTTCCACTCCAATTGCTTACCATCAGGTGATCCGCTTGCTCGCCTGCTACCTATTACATAAAAAAAAAAAGAAATACAACCTCCGGTACCCTCACTCACTCGGCGAAACAGCGCGGGCACTGCTTCACGCCAGTCTTCTATTAGGCCGTGGTATCACTCCGTGACTCCGGTCAAGTCAGCCATGCATACCGAAGCATGGCTCTCGGTCCAATCCAATCCGATGCTTTTTATGACCGTATCTCTACATATTACTTCCTTATACCATACAACATCAACCTTACTAAAATGGTACTAATTCTCTTAACCCTAAAAAGGCCCGGCCCTTCCTAGCGGCATTACCCCGGCCGCAAGGGTTATGGCCCATCAATCCACCGTGGTCCAGTAAATCGTACCTTACGCCACTGGCTACAAAGTGGGCCGCGATATACACGTGTGATGAGTATGGGTACATTATGTGGGTACGGTTATTTATTTATTTACAAGGTTTGACTACCATTACAGGTGCCTTTTAACCGACTTCTAAAGGAAGGAAGGTTCTCAATTCGACGCTTATGTCTTTTTTTGTATGTTACTCGATTTCTCCGCCAATTATGAATAGATTTTTATGATTCTTTTTTTGTTTGGTAGGCCATTATTCAAAGATGGTTTCATGTAATTTTTATCAAAATTGACTCTTGGTTTTTGAAAAAAGCAACAAAAACCAAACAAAAATAGTTAAATGGTATAATATTGTGGCTGTAGTTATAAAGTAGGTTTTGTGTGTTAGCTTGTAATCCTTATAAGTCATCTATTTATGTGTAAATATTATCGCCTCTTTGGTCTAGTGGTTTAAGTACTGGGCCGTGATCTCAGGGTCGAGGGTTGAGCAAAAATATGTTTCGAATTTTTCGAACATAGCTCGGGTTTGTGATCACCAATCCGCATTAGGCAAGCGTGGTTATTTACTATATAATACAATGTACTCTGTGGTGGTTATTAAGCCTAATCCCATCATAGTAGCGATAACTTGATTTCTAAGATGGAGGTCTTTCCCCTGCAGAGTGCCCAAAGATCCCTGAGTATAAAGACTGATTCTTTACTTTACTTTATTATTTATTGCCCATCTTTTTCGGCATTATATCAGGCAAAAGATCCGCTACATGTAGAAAACCCCCGCAATCCATTAATTGGCGACAGCGTCTGTCTGTATACATTTTCGATGAGCATAATGACCCTTTCATCCCTTAGGTCTGGAGATTGAGATGTTACACTTGAGAGCAAAATATTGGAGCACGATTCGGTTGGTTCCTCCAAATCAAAATAATCTGTATTTGCATAGGCTATACACAACACTTTATAGAATTAGAAATTGTTTATTAGGCACAAAACATAACAAATTGGGTATTACTTAGGTACCTACTTACTCCACTAACTCAGCGACTCAAAACGAGTCTTGGCGTCTGAAACAAGAGAACGCCACTTTGGTCGATCCTGCACTACTTGTTGCCAGTCATTGGCCTGAAGTTCTCGCAGATAATTTTCGATGACGTCTTTCTAGCGATACCTAGGTCGGCCTACCGGGCGGCGTCGGCCCATCGGTCGGCTCCTGCAGGTATGCTTTCTGCACGAGACGGTCCTCGTCCAGTCTCTCGAGGTGGCCAAGTCAGCTAATTTGAAATTGGGTATTATAAAGTAAGTAAGTGAGCATTCATTGACCACAAACAAAACAAAAAAAATGTTACACAAATTACCTGAACACTAAAAACAAAACACACTGAACAGTAAAGAAAAAAAAATTATCATAATTAAGCTATTACAAAACGAACACCCTTCTCGAAGGGCGCCAACCCAGTACTCCACGATAGTAGTAATAATTTTAAAATTAACGATAATAAATTTAGATGATTCAAAACAGAAACAATCCGAACCAATAAAAAAACCACAAATCGTCAATTTCCTTGCTCTCAAGTGTAGTAAACACATTATATCAGTAAATTTGGGCTTATTTACCCGACGCAGTTCGCATTAAATCTCAATTACCCCCCTATCAGTCTTGAGGGGACAACCCTACTTGGAGACACAGACGCTCCGGATAATAAGGCGCACCACATGTCTGTCTTGCGGTGACATGACACACATGCGGAAACTATGGCGCACCACATATCAGCCACGCGATGACAACGCTTACAGACACAGGCGGAGATTATAACGCACCACATGTCAGCCATGCGATGACAATACTGCTTATAGACATAGGCGGAGATTAAAACGCACTACATGTCAGTCTTGCGGTGAAACCCTGCCTGATGACACACAGGCGGAGACTATGACGCACCACATATCAGCCAAGCGATGACATACTACTACTTACTACTGAACTACATTACTGATTACTGTACTACATGAAAGCAATAAATATTATGACTATGACTATGACTATAACAACACTGCTTACAGATACAGGGGGAGATTATGACGCACCACATATCAGCCACCGAATTTGCAAACTGAAGTGGCAGTGGGCTGGTCACATTAGCCGCAGAACTGACAGCCGTTGGTGACGTAAAGTCCTTGAGTGGAGACCGCGACTCGGTAAGGTGTTGGACGCCCTGCGACAAGATGGGATGATGACATTCGAAGGCTGGCTGGAGTGGGCTGGATGAGAGTGGCCGAAAATCGGGAGCGGTGGCGCGCATTAGGGGAGACCTATGTCCAGCAGTGGACGAGTGTGGGTTGCTGATGATGATATGTCAGCCATGCCATGAGACCACTGCTTAGAGACACAAGCAAAGGTTATGGCGCACCACATTTTAAAGTTGAAGGAAAATGATTGATTGAAAGTATGGCAACCCCTAGCCGCCATTTTTATAGGCAACCTATCGCTTTAACATTCATTTAGGTTATCTTCATAAAATAAACAGATACCTACCTCCTCCTTCACATTGTGGAATCAACTTCCCGCATTCATTCAAATCTCAAGAAACGAGCCTATACCTTCCTGAAAGGCCGGCAACGCATCTGGTGTAGCTGATGTCCATGGGCAGCGGTGTTGCCTTACCATCAGGTGGCGCGCTTGCTCGTTTGCCTTCCTATATTAAAAAAAATATTAAAAAATAAAAAAAGACCTGCAGAATTAGTCAGTTGGATAGATAGCTATTTGATTATCCTTAGGCTATTATCTATTTGATTGTATCTAAGAATAGTTACAGTCGCTGTATGTACGTGAACTCCTAGTATTTGCTGTCCAAACCCTCGGTGTGTAAACAAGCTGCGTAAAAGCCTAGTTGTGTCCCGCGATCGATCTGTCCCGACTAGTGTTGCTCAGCTATCGATAGAGAAACTATCGATTGTTGACCTCGAAAGCTATTCAGGATGTTGATAGTATTGTCTCAATTTATTTATTTAATTTATCTTTTGCCCGGCCAACGACAACTTGTATTTTTTTTCGTCTTTTGTGGTTTTTTTTTTGGGATGTTTTTTTAGTTTAAGTTTGAGTTACACGTTCTTGTTGTCCAGCCTGTTTTTATAATTGTATTATGTGTGTCGAGTGTGCTAAACAAATAAATGCTTTTTATCTTTGTATTTATTTCTAAGAGCATCTAATGTAAATAATAGGTAGCAGACGAGCAGACGGAACTTAGCCGACTATCCATACTATCCGTTGTTTTTGCTGGTTTTTGTCAGAAATCACAAATCCATCGATAGTATCGGACGTAAAACTATTGATAATACAATATATTGGCGTTATAAATAATATTGCTCAAATTTCTCTATACCTGAGTTATTCTGTATTCATTCTATGACGTATCATCCTACTAATATTTTTTCCACACTCAACCTATTTGTTTTCCTTATTCAACCTAAAGCAATAATTTAAAATTTAAAGTTCCTTATACATGGCAATACTATCGATGGACAATTGATTTTTCTTTTACTATCGATATCCTATCGATAGCCAACACTAGCGTTGAGTGGGCTCGCACTAAATCCGTGTTATCGAGCGCCCACTTCAATGGGGACTGATGGGACAGATGAACGTACGGTCAGCCCACATGTGTTTGTGTTTGAACCTCTCTAATTTATGGATTTAGTTGGTTTGGATCCAATAGGCCTAGGAAAATAATGTATCAGCCTATATACTGTCCCACTGCAGGGCAAAGGCCATCATAGAAATCAAGTCATCGCTACTACCACTAACCACCACGCTTGCCTAGCGCTTGCCCACGCTCGTCTGTGTTGTTAATAATAATGATTAAAAGAAATATATATTATATATATTGACGGCCTCGATGGCGCAGTGACTAAGGTGTTCGCCCAAAGCGCGAAAGGTCCCGGGTTCGATTCCCTTTCATGTAAATTTATAAACTACATTTTCTAAGTTTTCTTGGGTTTGGGTGTTCTGGGTTAACGGCCCCAGTTAATTATCGTCATCTGGTACTTATAGTACAGGGGTTGCTCTAGTTTAAGACCGGGTTGATTGGTGTGATTATCTGGCGCATTTCTTTATTTATGATCATTTTTATATGGCTATTAAAATTCTGTTTCGTTGTTTCAGATGAGGAGCTGGCGTTCCGGGACCGGTGGGGAGGCCTGACCCTCTTCAATGTGAGGAACTTCACCACGAGGCTGCTCATGACTAACTCCACATTTGTAAGTACTATTAGTTTATTATATTCGCTTCCTCCGAAGCACAAAGTCCGATCTCCTATTAAACATATTGCAAATCGGACTTTATTCTTTGACGCAGAAAATCCGATCTCCTATATTAAAAACTAGTGGCTCGCCCTCACTTCGTTTCGGGACAGTAGTTCCACTGTCTGCCAAAGATGGCGCTGGGCGTTGATTGCATCGCGCTAGTGTTTCACCATTTCGGTTAGCTTACCTAAGGTTTGTCGATGTCTAGAGAGTTTAAATCTCTTTATAAATAGTATATTTCAAATCAGACTTTATTTTTCGGAACAGTAATTTTACTTGCAGCCCGCCCACACTTTACTTCGGGACTTTTAAACTAAACCAACAGATGGCGCTTCATGTCGATTACATCGCGCAAGTCTTTGCGTTTTCAGTTTACCTACAACCCTTGTCAATAGAAGATAAATATCATAGAAGATATTTAATGGCAAAGTCAAACACATGACTTGTTTATTTTGTATGGGAAGTGGAAAAAAATTTCGACGAATTTTCAAAATTTGTAGAACAATTGTGTTGTCCAGAATTGTTGGTAGAAGCCGTGGTTAAAGGGATGTAAATTTTCACAGATACACCCTGTATATACGCTGTTTAACAACTACGCACGAAATACGTCAAACCTACAATATGTTTTAAACTTTTGCGTTGCATTAAACAAATACTTTATAACCCGCCTCCAGTCCGCTTGTGACCACGTCTGTTGCAACACAGTTGAAACGTCAAGCAATAAGTGCTATAAGGTACTTTATTTAAATATCATCGCCTTTAGTTCCTTTTACATAAAGTATTTGTAAACCTACATATATATCTTTCCAGGCAACACACAAACAAAAACCTTTAAGAACCCTACAAATACCCTATTCACCTTATCGTGGGACATAAAGATATAGCGCAGACAGTTTTACCCCAATCCCGGGAATCTGGCGTGACGTCCCGTCCCGCGGGATCCGGGATTGGAGTAATCCCGGCTTTGTGTAAACACGAGTCGGTGTCAATGACCTGGCCTAGGGTTGGCGATTAAGTTTAACATTAATATGCATGGAAATCTAAGGTCTAAGGACAGGCTAGGCCTATAATCTGGTTTTTAATCATGTGGAGTAAACTGACAGACATTTTGCATCTGTCAAATGCGTGATGGATAATGTATAGAGTTGACACATTGACATCTGTCAGTTAACATCACATGATTAAAAATCAGAGTATAATGCCACACAATGCCATGTCCACTATCTTTATTATATTTTTGAGACACATGTGTTTGCTTAAGTTATTTATGCCTTGATGATATTGTAACCTTGTAACTTAAAACTTTATGTAGGTAAATAAAAAGATTTTTTACCATATTTGTTGCTGAAACAGATATTTGTGTTGAGACTTCGTTATTCTTGATTTTTACAATATAATAATAAATAATGATAATAATAAATTGAGACAACATCACATACATAATATGATTGTCCTGGTCCCAAACTAAGGTTTTCCCTTGTGCTATGGAAACCAGAAACAACGAATATAATTTTAGGACCAGATGGCCTAAAAGACATTTACCCGCCTTTCTTTTATCTACTATGTCTAGATTTTTTTATCTAAAAAAATGGTTGTTAGTAGCGTCGGCAAAAGTCGTTTACGACTTATAAAATTAAAAAAATATAATATTTGATGTCTTTTTTTTTCTAAAATTATGTCATCTTCTACCAGCCCTAGGGCTTAGACTAAAAAAGCATTAGAGTGGTCCTGGGAGTGGCATTTACTTTGAATGGATCGAGACATTTGCATGAAGAGGTGATCGCGGCGAGTTAGGCCGTTATTACCATATGAATAACTTGGCCCACCCCTAGATATCGATGAGCGGACATTTTGCTAGATTTATCAAAGTTTCTACGCATATGCTTGAGTTTCAAGCGTCAAAAAGAAGAAAGGATAGATAAATAGATACTCTTTATTGCATAAAATATTACAGAAGTTAATGTTCAGTATGCTAAATGCTCGTTTGTCCGCTATAATGAAAAAAAAAATTGAGGAAAGCAAACCATGTTTATAACTAACTAGACTGCTCCCCGTAGAGTTCCCAAAATCCCGAATTTACTAACATGCGTTTTGATTTAAAACAACAGACCTGGCAACACTAAATATAATCCATCGAATGGAATCGGAAGAAATCCGATAGTATGTTTGGCTTTGTTCCGCAAATCTCGACATCGATTCATCTTAACTGTTTTTCTTACTGTTTGTTCTTTTTCTATTTGTTCACGAAAACAGCAGTAAATCTGGATAAAACGTTCAATATACCGGTGTGTTGAACTTGGCACGATTTTACACCGACGCGAAAAAAAGAGACTCGTATTTCTGACTTGCTTTTGCCCGCAGCTTCGCTCGCGTTAAATTCGGGGTAGCACGGTGGGGCAAAAAGTAGCCTATGTTACTCTCCATCCCTTCTCCACTCTCCACTTTAAAAAATCACGCCAACAATGAGGGTTTTTGCAAATGCCAAATCCGATAGATGGCGTTACGTTGATTCAAGTCCAACTTTGACGACATTGGTTGTTTCATAACATAACTTCATAATTTTGACATGATGCGTCAAAATGTAACCAATCCACTCGTTGTTGGACCTGACATCAACGTAACGCCATCTATCGGATTTTGAATTTGCAAAAACTCTCATTCGTCGCCTCGTTTTCATCATTTCAGCCAATAGACGTCCACCGCTGGAACATAGGCCTCCCCCCAAAGTTCTCCACACAGATCGGTCCTGTGCCACCCGTTCCCCGCCTCCCGCCGCCGCCGCCACCCGCCTCGTTTGCCGTGAAAGAAAGACAACACTTTCCCATTTATAATATTAGTATGGATGTATGTTATTTAGCAAAAATAATCCTTATAATGAAGCCGATCCGATCGGTGTAATAAGCCAAATATAATTATGTCTTCTTTCAGTAAAACGTTCCGTCTACAATATTAAAAGTACTTTCCCTTCATGTAACACAAGTGCATAAGGTACTTAGTATGGAGTCAGGTCAATGTATGAGATGTTGTGTGATTTTTTATTTATTTATTTATTAGTCCGAGATGTGAAATTTTTGAAATACAAATATTTCAAATGCAAATACAAAATGCAAAATACCTATTTTTATTTTTATATTTGAAATACTTTTTTCTCTAAATGTATTTTGTATTTTATTTGAAATACTCTACGTGGAATATTTAGTATTTATAAAATACAAATAGTTTCGTTGCATTTTTAATTCATTTTTACAATTTTTCATTCTTAAATTCATGATTTCCTTATTTATGAACGCACTGACCGTGATCGTAGTGTTGTCATTGTCATTTTGTCAACTAGAACAATAATGCCTCAGATTAAAAAAGTACATTGTACTTCATTGATCAAAGAATATCTTCATTGATCAAAGAATAAAAAGAAGGAAAGGACAGAATCTTAATATATGTTTGTTGAGGACTCTTCAGCAGCCAGTGATAATGTTAATACAACCAATAGATCAACACAATAGATCTGGAAACACTACAATATTAAAGATGAAGACAATAGAACAGGTATCCTACTGTAAAAAAAACTCTTCCTTAAATATAATACCTGCTTACCGAGTTCTGCCCCTGTAGAACGACTATTTTCTTTGGTGGAATGATTATGAGGCCCCATAGGCGAAACATGAAAGATGAACTCTTTGAACAAATACTAGTTTTAAAATCAGTTCAATAAATAAAAGGTTATGCTTAACAATGTATTTTATTTTCAAAACCTATTTTAAAAATACGTATTTTTGCATTTTGTATTTAAATACTTTTATTCAAAACTATTTTGTATTTCTATTTGAAATAGTGCTAGCAACTATGCATTTGCATTTTGTATTTAAATACTTTTACTAAATTATTTTTCACATCTCTGTTTATTACTAGCGGCCGCCCGCGAATCCGTCCGCGTGGAAAAGTAACTTTTTACCCCCCTTTCAACCCCTTACAACCCCCTTTCGCAATAAAAAGTAGCCTATGTCCTTTTTCAGGGTCTAGATTATCTGTATAACCAATTTCTTTAAATCCGTTGAGTAATTTTGGCGTGAAAGAGTAGCAGACAGACAGACAGACAGAGTTACTTTCGCATTTATAATATTAGTATGGATATGGATGTGGCATGGCCGTGGGACGCTCTGTATAATAAATCCGCTTGACCTTTACACTACGGTGTGACCGCTTCCATCTCTCTAAAGTAATTGTCTACGAGATATACGCGGGGATATGTCTCCGCTCGGCGTGAATACGCTTTCCGACCCGTACGCTTTTATCGACGCTGTCTGCCGACGTTAGGGAGCTTACAGATGAGCTACAGTGAACTAGCGACTAGACTTTTGTAGTTCGATATCGAAGCTAGTTCAGGTCACTCATTGTTTGTTGTCTTGTCCAATGTAGTTCATCCATACTTCCATACTAATAGTATAAATGCGAAAGTACTCTGTCTGTCTGTCTGTCTGTCTGTCTGTTACTCTTTCACGCCAAAACTACTGAACGGATTTAAATGAAATTTGGTATACAGATGATCTAGACCCTGAGAAAGACATAGGCTACTTTTATTGCGAAAAGGGGGTTGTAAGGGGTTAAAAGGGGGGTAAAAAGTTACTTTTCCACGCGGACGAAGTCGCGGGCGGCCGCTAGTTTACTATAAATGATTTTCCCGTCCACTATAATCTGGACATCTTTAAGGCAAGAGTGAACAGGCATCTTCTAAGCAAACGCGTGTCATCCTAGACCTCATCATCACTTTCTATCAGGTGCGATTGTGGTCAAGCGTTGGCCTATAGTTTAATAAAAAAAAAGATAGGATCGAAAATAAGGGAGATAACAAGTGACTTGACCGTGGGTGAGCCACGCTTCGGCATGAATGAGCCGGCTCGATCGGAGTGATACCGTGGCCTCACAGAAGACCGTCGTGAAGCGCCTGCGCTTCATAGTAGCGATGACATGACTATGACGGATGCCTTTGCCCTGCAGTGGGACAGCATATGGGCTGATACTTTACTTTTATCGTCGCTCATATGTAAGGTTCTCTACACTTCTGTTCTTTACAAGTATCGTCACGTTTTTCTTCACACACATGTCGCACCAAAGTTGTAATTTGGAAAGTTTTCGGTTGTTGAGAAGTTAGATTTGTATAGATATCAATCTTGTTGTCTTGAATTAGTTTTCAAACAATTTGAGCACATGTGTGCTTCACATATGCTAGCGCGATTTAATCGACGGCCAGTGCCATCTTTTGGTTTAGTGGGCAATGCCCCAAAGCTAAATGAGGGTTTTAGCAAATGCAAAAATGGATAGATGGCGTTACGTTGACGTCAGGTCCGACAACGAGTGGATTGGTTCCATTTTAACATATCTTGTCGTAATTACGAAGTTACGAAAACGACCAATGTCGTCAAAGTTGGACCTGACGTCAACGTAATGCCATCTATCGGATTTTGCGTTTTGCATTTGCATAGTCTATCTATACTATTTATAAAGATATAACTTCAATAGACAACGACAAGGCTTATTAGGTAACCGACAACACGAAACGCTTGCGCGATGTTATTGGACACAGCGCCATCTATGTGGTTATCATTTTCTGAATTACGGTCCCGAAGCGGAGTGAGGGCGGGCCACTAGTTATGTAATACAGAAACAACTTCGCATCTGATAGTCGAATCAGAACTGAAAGTTTCGCACGTGTAAGCCCGAGAGATGGCGCTGTCAACTGCAGAATGGAGTTACCTGTCCGCTGTCAGGTCTGCTCGGTACGCGATGCGAATTGTTATGGGCCTCGAGCACGATCGTTTCACAGAAACCGTAGCGTATGCGTTACGAGAATACGGGTCACAAATTTGGTATCTAATCCCGAAATTTGTTTAAATTTACTGTTTTCAGATACTTGCGTTGCAATATAACTATAAAGTATTACAACGGGAATTAACTGAAGTTTATTTTTATTAAGCATAGACAACGGTATATTAGCACAAAATAAAGATATTGACACAGAAGTAAGACTTTGACCTGATTTTGAATTTAGAAGAGTTCGTTGACATATTATGCTAGGGTTGTTGCCCGGCATGAGTACATAAGCGTGCAGCCTCTACCATTAGACCTCGACAGTTTGACAATCTTATATAAGTTATAAGTTAGGATTAATGTGGTCGAAAAGGCATTTTTGCCCGTTAGTGCGTATGCGTGAGTACATGACATATTTTTAGCTCTTAGTGGGCAATCAGCCTTCTGTGTGTAATTATTTTGTGATATCAGGTTACAACACCATAATTTCCTCAATTGCTATTCAACCTAATTTGTTTGACAGTAAGATGAGAGTCGATTGAAGAAATTTGACAGTTCTGTTTACTTTGATGTGTGGCATTATGTACGTAGGTCGATTTAAATCTTTGCTTACGTCAACGTAGCCGATTATAAGCAGCAAGTTCATACAATGTAATGTTCAAAAATGTCGCGTTAATTCCTGTTTTAATGCTTTCTAGTTGTATACATTTAACGTCAAGATATCTCATTAATATCATAGATAGCTTTCACGTGTTCCTACATTTGTTTGTCATATTGTTAATTTAACTTCAAATCATGAAATTCCGTATTAGGTATGAAACATTTCAAACTGGGTTAGATAATTCCGAAACTGAATGCTTCGTCATAAACCACAAACGATTTTCCTACTCTATTGTCAAACGTACGAAAGCCTTAATCAAACCCAAAGTAATTTTACGCAGAAGGATGGCTTGGGTAACCTTAAACCGAAGATTTGGTTATAGTTGAGACCATAATTATTGTATAAGTATGTCATTGTAACGCCCCGTTGGTCTAGTGGTTTAAGTACCGGGCCATGATCTTGGGAGTTCGATTCCCGGGTCGAGCAAAAGTATATTTCGAATTTTTCGAACACAGCGCGGTTTTGTGATCACCAATCCGCATTAGGCAAGCGTGGTGATTAAGCGTAATCCCATCATAGTAGCGGCGACTGGATTTCTATGATGGAGGCCTTAGACCTGCAGTGGGACAGTATATAGGTTGATGCTTTATGCCACCTTGGCCGATTGGAAAGCTGTCAACGGAGCAGGCCCAGAATGAAGATGTGACAATTTGTATTACTTATACAAATTGTCTCACCATCTTACTGTGAAGTCATCAGACACATCCAACAAAACCTCGAGAAAAAGCAATAAAGAATCCATATTGTTTCCCCACCCCCCTCGCCCCCCACATAAGTCTTCAAACAAATCGAACCATCCCCCTAAACATTTTGGCAAACACCTCGAAACCCGAAGTACTATAAACATTTCTACGCGGCCCATTTCTAAGCCCATCATACTCGCTCGTGGAATTAGAATCAATTGGAATACGTCTTACGCAGAAATTCGGTGGATTAAAGTACGTAGAGATGTGAAAAATTACAGATTTTTTTAAGCAACCCCTGTGCTGTGTTTCGCCGAGTGAATGAGGGTACAGGCCCACCCGGGGGAAGGGTATAAAAGGTTGGAAGCGCACTTGTGACTCAACTGGTGTTGCAGGTGTCCATGGGTAGCGGCAAACCATCAGTGGGTGATTTTCCCAAGTACCGTCTCAATACCGGTGGCATGTATTTTGAGCTGTCTTTTCTCCTTTACATAAAACCATTTATTAGCTTATTGAGATTAAGTTACTGTCATATGTATAGACTGTAAGTTAGTGGTGAATAACTCTTTTTTTTATAATGCCAATTTGTTACTGTTTCTAAGTCCGGTGGTGCAATTCCGGTGGCGAAAATGTATGTAAAGTGGTTTTAAAAATTCGCCACCGTAATTAGTTTGTTGAAATTTCCCCCAGTATCCCCTGCTGGTCTGCTACCTATCACATAAAAAAACACGAATTTAAGTTTTTTTTAAGTTATAGCCGAGCGCATGGATCACCTGATGGTAAGCGATTGGCCGCCCATAGAAACAGCAGTACACTCACATTGCCAATTGTAAAACCCACTTCCCTCAGATTGGTCCTCCTTAACCCTCATTTTATGAGCGAAATACTTTTTCATTTGACTTTACCTACCTACATAGATGTGAAAAAAAAAATTACTTACATTTTTTTCTAATCATTTTCTCTATTTTAATTCATATTTTATCGCTTGTCGGTGGATTAGAGTAATAGAGATGAAAGAGAAAATATTTCTTCTAAACGGTTTCTTTCATTCCGATTTCTGCTTTTAAAAACTACATACGAGTAATATCTAGAGTAGGTAATCCGATTTAGGGTGTTTACCCGATTGCTGATTATCAATAAAATAACAGCAGATTGTTTTTATGTTTTTTATGTAATACCTATTAAATGTAAAAAATATTCAAACTTATCGATTCTACAAATCATGTCCCATCCCTAAATCAAAGTCAAGACAAATGGATGGAAGAAAAAAGCTGCGAATTATTCCAACATCGTACGCGTATAACATATTCGAGTTGGAATACCCTTTGTGGGGGTTGTGAATACTTTTATCGAAGGTAAAAATATTTTCCATAAAACCAGCCGAACTGAAAGGGACACTCCGGCTTATTACGATCCTGGGAATTTTATGCACGGGTTTTTTGAAGCTTATGATTCAGTAATAAGTTATTAAGAAAAGCAATCAAATATTGTTAAGATCTGCATATCTCGTCTTGTTTTGTGTTATGTAAAATGTGGTGTGTTAAGTTCTTTCATTTCATTATTACTAAGAATTTAATGAATAGTAATTATGTCATAAAAATTATGAATTCATAGTACCTAAAATCATCAATGAAATCAGTGAGTGGAAAATCAATCATCCCCTCTTTTCTACCCTTAGGGTTACATTTATTTTTCAAATGTATATACCTAGGTGCAAGTTCAAGGTGTTCCATTTCGAAGAACTAAATATAAGAATAATAATATTGTCTTACTTATACTTATACTTTTAGATTGGATACTGATATCAATATCCAAACTAAAAGTAAGTAGGTACTCATATATGCATGATCATCATACATATCAAATATCGCATTAAATTGAGAAGTGGTCTTTGTCGGATAAAAATGCAAATTTTAGTTAAGTACCTATAGTCAACTGTCGACGGTTCATTTTAGAAGTCCCAAAAAACATGATAATTATAGTCAAACATAAAGAAAAACTATAACGCCCAGATATGCTTTCAATGGTAACATTTGTAAATAGATTGATTTGTAAACAGCGTTTGAGTTAAAATAATTTTCAAATGTCTATAACATATATATATTTTTTTTAATATTTTACTACATCACATACATTGATCTGGCTCTGAGATAGGTAGCTCAAGCACCTGTGTTACAGATATCAGAACCAACAGTGAGATTACAAATATATACGTATAATACTTTTCTTTTGTAAATACATACTTATAATACATAGAAAACACCCAGACCAATACAAACAGACATGTTCATGCACACAAATGTATGTACTGTGCGGGGATCGAACCCGCAACCCTTGGCCCAGACGCAGCATTCACTACCACTGAACCAACCGGGTCGTCAATATTCAAACATACGTCAAGATAAATAAAAGGTTTGTATAATATTCATAAATTCAAAAGCGCTTAGCTGGAAAGACTCACTCAAGTGCAACACAAAGCTGAAGGAGCATAATCAAATTTAACAATAAATAACGTTTTATTAGGAGTCCCACAAGGCTCGGTATTGGGGCCCGCATTTAATAATATCGCGAAACTCATGAATTCGCATAAATCAGGGAGAATTTTGTTTAATAATTTTCCAGTGGGTGCTTTGCGTATGCGTGAGCTAGGGGTGCCAAATCGTCACATATGACGTAATAATAAATATCTCCTGAATTAAGATGTGCCCTTATACAGTCCACAATCAATTCTAATATATAATGAATTATGTAAGTGCCGTCAGGCCAGATAAATCAAGTTTCCTAGTCCTGGCTCTCTAATCACTTTCGTCATCCCCAACATATTAATGCAAGGGTACTCTTATCCTCACGCGACCCTTACTTATTCATAAGCTTACCCTCACACATATTAAAAGTGTACGATTAAGGACATAAACAACGGCCCCGTCTCTGTTCTCGTAGCCTCAAATCCAATGGGACACCACGCTTCGGCATGAATAGACCGGCTCAACCGCAGTGATGACCTCACAGAAAACCTGCGTGAAGTAGCGCTTGCGCTGTGTTCCACTGAGTTAGTGAGGCTGCCGGACGCCTAGCTGGGCAGGGGAAAAAGTTGCCAGCGTGAAGACACAAACTGGGGGAAAAACATACATACTTACTCAATAACTCAAAATTAGTCTTAGCCTCCGATACGTGATGTCGCCATTTTTCTCGGTCTTGTGCAGCTTGTCGATAAACTTCTGCTTCCAATTCTTGCAGATCCGCGTCCACTCCAACCCGTCACGCGCTAAAAAAAAATCAACAATCCTTACTTCCTTACTAATATTATAAATCGGAAAGTAAGTTTGTTTGTTTGTTTGTTCCGCTTTCACGCCGTAACTACTGAACCGATTGCTTTGAAATATTGCACCCGTAAAGTTAGAAGTCCGGATTAAATAAAAGGGTACTTTTTATCCCGGAAAATAAAAATATTGTTTGCTTGATAGATGGATTGGAGATGAACGAATTCCAAGCGGTCGAAGCTGCGGGTGGTAAGCTAGTAATTATATATTTAACAGAAAACTGGCGTGAAGCAGCCCCTGTGCTATGTTTCGCCGAGTGGGTGAGGTTACCGGAGGCCCTCTCGGAAGGAAGGGGATAAAAGGTTGACAGCGCACTTGTAACTCCACTGGTGTTGCAAGCGTCCATCGGCGGCGGTAATTGCTTACATCAGGTGATCCACCTGCTCACCTGCTTCCTATCACATAAAAAAAAAATAAAAAAAACGCGTTCCCACAACGCCCAGCCCTGGAGATGCGGGTCAGCTCATGCGATTGCGTATTGCTTCGCGCGCGAGCTCCCCGCTTTGTTCTCGCCGCGCCGGTCTCTTTGAAGCGATACAACGGATAAATTAAACGCTTTACAGCAATATCTAAAATAACTGTAACCTATGGCATATGAGGTAAAAAATATGTTATTTTTGAACGCCCTAAATCCGCTGTCGTGGTTAAACCTAAGGCTTCTTTTCTACCATAGCTGTGCGAGGTAGCTAACCGGTGTGCGAGGAAAAAATCTATCAACAGAATCAATTCATTCCTCTCTTAAAGATAGTGACGCGTGTGACACTGCTAATAATCTATAAAAAAGATCAAATTTAATTTAAATTAAGAATACAGGTCGTATCTGTGAACTTTTATACATCCTATTAACCATATATTCGGCCAACCCACCTAAACAATATTTATTCTACGACCTTTGGGAATTCGCCAAACGAATTTCGACTCCACATACAAAATGAATAAGTCACGACCGACTTTGTATGAAAAGTTGAAATTTTGCTGATTAGATGAAAAATCACAAAACTTTATCTGACTCACCTAGGTATTTGTTTTAGGTACTTGTTATAAAAAATAGACATGAAATGATAATCCCCAGGAGTTAATAACATGTCAGGTCTGCCTTAGGGTTCAATATTGGGGCCTTCGTTGTACATCGTGGGGATATGTAGCGACATATAAATAGGCCAGGAAGGGAGGCTTTAGTTTAATTTGACAGCTTTGTTTCTGCGCTCTGTAGACTGTGGAAACAATACATAAATTAACTGCTTTCGCAGAAAATACAGTATTTGAATTAATTAAACCTATAAGAGAGGAACATAGATGTAAATACGACTAATTACAGATTTCAGAGCTTAAATTTAGAATGATGTAACGACTTTTAAAATTTTAAAGATGTTTAGGATTTGTGTCAAGCGTTGGAATGAGTCGTCATCTCCCTATGATAAGTATTTATTAGTAAATAAATATTAGATAAACAAGAACAGAAGAGATATTGTTTGCATAAATACCTACCAAATCAAATAGCAAGTATAAATTGAGTGACGGAGAAAATCGTACCATTAGAACACACGTAATTATTTCGGGCTGCCACAGGGGATAAACTTGATTCCGTTATTTAATATTGTTTTTCAATTGATATAATGTAACGTATGTTACATTAACTGACAAGAATGATAAAGGCTATTCTTGGCTCGAGAATGTTCGTAAGCGACGCGAACGGAAAGTTATTCGAGAGCAAGTCAATAAAGTTTAGTCGCTCACTAATCCTTTGTTTGTTTGTCATTGTTCTAATCATATACATATTGAAACTTCGTATTCATATTCTTTATAGCACTCAATACATTACAAAAGGTAACAAGAAACAGTATAATTACAGTACAATATGGACCCTTACTACCTTACTTACTTGGTACAATTAAGTCGTTAAAGAGCCAGATTGTGGTCTTAACTTTCTACGTCATACGAATGTTTAATATAAATTGACGAGTTAAGTGAAACTTATATTGTTGAATTGTTGGAAGTCTAGGTATGTCTTGGGTTCATGACCTAGGATTGATTTCCCCCTCAGGGGGTTTTACGGATACAAAATTACATAAATAAAGGATCGTGAAATAAATAAAAAACATACAGGAGAAGTTACCGAATTGAGGCAGGGTAAAATGAGTGGTGTAGTTGACGACTTTACGCATTATTTTGGTATTTAACTGTATTTATACATTTTAAAGATAGCATAGTTTGAAGGATAATAATATAGGAAAACCCGCTATATTCCAGAGTTAAAAACTTAAGCACCTGTGTCACATACCACTTATTCTTAGAACGTGGTCTGAAGTTTACCAAAGAAGCTAATCCCAAAAGATGTCTTAGGGTAAAATTCTCCCATAAATCAACGGTTTGTTTAATTCGAGCCTCCACGGTCGCATGTTGCTTCGCAAAATCCAACAATCAAGGCTTTATCCAAACGCTCCCAGGAATATATTAACGCTTGTTTGTAGACTGAAAATTTACATTTGTTTGACTATTGCTACATTCAGGCTTCGTTGTAAATAACACCCCGATACGAGAGAATCCAACGAAAATATAAAACTTTCAATGAAGGCTACAACAGTCATTTGTGTTGCACAAACGGAATATTTGTCTGGTCAAAACTAACTTTTGATGAGCAAAAATGAACTAAATCGATTTTTAACCATAGGTATAACTTTTGTTATTCTTTCAAATCAAATTAATTTTGTAAATTACCATATTAGCATTAAGTTCTGTAATATTTTGTGCAATAAAGATTTATCTAGCAGGTCACTTGATAGTAAGTGAACACCGCCGCCCATGGATATCAGCTACACCAAAAGGAGTGCGGAATGCGTTGCCGGCCTTTTAGGATGGTATAGGCTTGTTTCTTGAAGATTTGAAGGTCGTACCGGTTCGGAAATACCGTTGATTCCACAATAAGAACGTGCGTGGCAGAAAATTTATAACGCTTTACTTTTGTCCACAGAGAGAGCTGAACGCAGTAGACTTCAAAGTGTCTGCAGACTTGAAGTTCGTGCTGCTGATCTCTGACGTCAGACCTGGCTGGAGGCACGCGCGCCTCGCCAGGTATCATGTCTATGACGTGGTGAACAGGTGAGGCTCCTTCAATAATAATTAGTCGTCCCATAGTCCCAATCACCCAGTCCACTAGCACCCAACTCAATAGCCCAGTTTCTTTCTTTTCATTCGTTTCAATAGTCCTGCACCAACCGGGGACTGTCCTTGGCTACACTCCCCTAGAGTATACAGGGATAGTCGCCGGCTGGTGTCACATTGCATTAACGTCGTAACGCCCAGACAGCAGACTACAATGGAAAATCAATTGTTTTATGCCTTTTAAAAGGCTTATGGGCCTTACGACGTTATAGCAAAATTTGTCAAGAGGCCTCTACGTGTTGGCTTCGGCCAAACGCATGCCTTCCAAAAGCCCGGAATTAATTGCCCGTGGTTCTGGAAAGACTGACAAACATAATAAAAAATGAAAATACAATGGTGATACAAATAGGTGCCGTATACATAATTAATTTGCATGTAGCAACTATTGCTGAAATGAGTCATCGATACTATGATGGGACCCCAAGATCCCGGCCCGGTGCTTATACCTCTAGACCAACTACTACTAGTTACTAGGGTAGGGTAGGGCACACAGGTCCCTCCACCAGCCCATGGTCCTTCCTACCGTCTCGGCATACGGACCGAATCTTGGTAGTCGCTCACCAGGTACTTGCTAAGGGCTCTTTCCCCGGTGCGTTTCTTCCCTCCCTACAAAGTCTGTGTCTTTAGCCAATCTCAATGTCACTTCTCCCCAAATGGGGCGTGAAACACCACAGCACAAGCGACTCGCGCTCGGGCAGTTCCACATCAATCGAACTCCTTCCTAATGTCAAGCCTTTTGTGTGCAAACGCACGCAACCGTCGAAAACCAAGGGTAGGGTACAAGGGTACTACACTGTACGAGTACAATTTTATTTCCAGGAATAAGATCCCCATTTCGCCGGTGGAGGACGACCGTTTCGCCCCCCTCCTGCAGTACGCGGAGTGGTCCCCCACGGGCTCCAGTCTCGTGTTCGTGCACGACAATGATATCTACTACAAGCCCAGGGTTCTGAAGACGCTGGTCTGCAGGATCACTAGTACTGGTAAGTGGTCTTTTCAACAGAATAGTTATGTATGTTGTCAAAGTCATATTCTCTTAAGAACAGGGTTGAGTGCAGAGCCTACGGAGTCGTATAGCGGGGGGAAGCCTATGTCCAGCAGTGAACGTCTATTGGCTGAAATGAAAATGAGAGTGAGAATGAGAATGACAATGACAAAGATAAAGACAGTGACAATGAAAATGACGATGACAATGATAATGAAAAGGAATGAATTGATGATGATGATGAATATTTTTACAGGAGTCCCAGGCGTAATCTTCAACGGAGTCCCCGACTTCCTCTACGAGACGGAGGTCTTACGCCTGGACCGCGCGCTCTGGTTCAGCCCCGACGGCCAGACGCTGATGTACGCGACGTACAACGACTCGCAGGTGCAACAACACAAGTACCCCTGGTACGGGCTGGACCAGCAGGAGCCGCCGGCGTACCCCACGATACGGACCTTGAGGTATCCTAAGGTGAGCTGCTTCTTGAGACCAGGCGAGGTCCTTTACTTATATTTATATTGTCTCTTGCTGTGCTTTGTCAGACTTTAGGGTGCGTTTCCACAGAAGCGTGACTGCGTGGAGTTGAGCGGAGACTTGTGAAAATTCACCAATTACGTTGCTCAAAATACAAATCTCATCTCTGATGAGCAATGTAATTGGTCAATTTATATAAGTCTCAGCTCAACTCCACGCAGGTCCGCTTCTGTGGAAACGCACCCTGAAGCTGCTTTCAGAGTCACAGTTATGCAGGTGATAAGCGACGCGGGTCATGAGCTATAAAGCTGCCTTGTACGGTACATAGTGATGGCTGACGCACCACGCAGACCTAGCGTGACTATTTTGTGTTAAGTGGCAGACGAGCAAATGGGTCACGTAGTGATAAGTTTTGCTGCCAAATTTCAACCCCCTTTCCCAATTCCTCTCTGCTCCCCCAATCAGGCCTCCAGTAATCTCACTCAGTGAATAACACACTGACGGAACCGACCCATTATCAAACCAAGGTCATGGTCTGAAGAATAATGCAAGATACCTTCGTCTTCTCAAACGGCCTTCTGTTTCAGGTGAACACAAACAACCCCGTGGTGACGGTGTACGTGGTCAGCCTGAAGACCCCTAAGTTCCTGTTCCCTCATGCTATACAGTTTACGTCACAAGTGGACAAAAGTAAGTGACCTTTGGATCGTGATCACAATTTTAGTCAAGAGACGCCCATTACACATAGCCCTTGTAATGCTCCTCGGGATGCCCATCTTCGCCAGAGAGCCTAATTTGAAGCGGGCTTTACGACTGTATCAGAATTCTCCTCTCTTGCGCACAACAACAAGCGCTGTGCGAGCTTAAGTTTGAATGCGACAGACAGGTATATTAATTCACCTGGTCATCAGTTCTACCTTGTAGAGGGCCTGCCACTGCAGCAACTCTCTGTACGCGGCTTCCACTCAGGAACTTTACCGCCTCAACGGGCCGTTTTTTCTATTCTAATTATGCCTTGCCCGTTGCTACTTGAGGCTTGCAATTCTTTGGACTATGTCGGGATTTGTTCTTACTTGTCCAGCGGATCCCATATCAGGAATATCAGGAATAATCCTGATGCGATCAGACAATAAAAAATTGAATATAAATAAAACCAATCATCATGTATCTTATTGCCTGCTTCTGAACTATGAATAGCATCATCAATAGCTCTACTATCAACTATTGATAGTTTGGCAACACTAGTCTTAATGTCTTCGTGGTATCCGCAGGTTGGTACGTGAGATGGACGGGCTGGATCTCGGAGCGGCAGATCGCCGTCCTACTGCTGAACAGACCTCAGAACTACTCCATCATCAGCATCTGCAATGCAGTGCAGTACAACTGCCAAGATGTAAGTATTGATCGATTTGTTGATTATCTAAATTAAGCTTATCTGAAACAATAAACTTAGCATGTCCTTCCTACTTTGAGCGCCATTATATTCCTAGAGAGAGAAATTATCTTGATTTTATCATGGTTAAAAACTCAACAGTATACCGTAACATTTTAGTCGTTTTAATCCCGAAGCCCTCATAAGAGGTAACACGAATAATAGCTTGATAGATCATCAACATAAGAAAAATGAAAACCAGCTGTTCCATACATTAATTGCCTGGTCATTTTTTTTCAACCCATTTGTTTCCTGATAGTCACACAGTAGAGCCAATCTTTTCACTCCGGATTGGGATTCAAGTATAATTTACTCACTCAGCGAAACAACGCATGCATTGCTTCACGCCTGTTTTCTATCACTCACTAAGGAAAAACCGTCCCATTCATGCATGCGTGGCTCTTTTACGGTTTGAGTTTTGAAGATAAATCTTCCCCCATCCAGATATTCCGAGACGAAGCCGACGGCACCCGCTGGTCGGGGCTCGGCGCAGAGCCAGTCGAGGACGACTGCGGCTGGTGCGGGGGCGCGGCGCTCCTCGGCGGCCGAGACGGAGTCTTCACGTCTGCCCCCATCGCGGACACGGGCGGGACCTGGAGGCACGCCATGAGGGTCACGCAGGACAGCAGGACAACTCTCACGCAAGGGAACTATGAGATTACTCAGCTGGTTGGCTGGGATGAGAGGAGAAAGTTGTTGTGAGTATCACTGTGTCCATTCCCAGTTGTGTCCATGCTGTGGCCATACGTATTACAACTCAGACCTCGTTGTCTTTACTTCAGTTCCGTTCACAGCTGATGGAGTACGATGATTACTTGATCGGAAACAGGTCCGTACAAATAATTTAAAAGCCGCGATCGGACCCAAATCTGAAACTCCGGTTCTGTAGACGGCCGAAGGGTTCACTTCAGAGCCTGGGGTCGTTTGAGTCATGATCTAAGATATAATAAATTCACACTTGACTTGACCTGACTCCGTACTAAGTAGTTTAAGCACTGTGTTACAGATATCATTTAGTAAGCATGGAAATTGCAATGAGCCTAATCTCCACAACCTATCAGAAAAACTGTCTCCAAAGGCAACTGTTATCTCTATCACATACGTGGTCAGATCTGCTGTATCTCTCAGCAGAGCGCATGGGATAGATATGACGGCTACTTTTAGAGATAATGCTGCGTGTCTAACCGCCACACAGACCCCTTAGCTCATGGCAACATGTTCAGAAACATTATCTCGGATCTTGTGGGTATCTACAGCTTCAAATCAAGATTTTTGTACTCGGATCATATCCACCCCTAGCCCAAGAGTCAGCCCATCCTTCCTACCGTCTCAGCACGGACCGCATCTTAAGAGACATTCACCATTGCATACTTATCTACTAAGGACTCTTTTCTATGTACGTTTCGTCACTCCCTACAAAGTCTATGTCCTGTCCCATCCCCCTGTCCTGTCCCATCCCCTTGTTCGATCCCATCCTCCTGTCCTGTCTCTTCCCCCTGTCCTGTCTCCATCCACCTGTCCTGTCCCGCATCCCTAAAATATGAATATCCACTAAGCACAAGCGACTCCGAAGATAACAGAAGAATGGTGTTTTAGTCATATTAACCAGAATAATTTTATCAGGTAGTAACCTAGCCAATATTTTTTTAACACCTTACAGATACGTCATGGGAACAGCACCAGACAAAGCTGGCGAACGGCACTTGTACCGTGTGAAGGTGCCCACGGATCCGGCGGCGTGGCCTGAGGTGCCGGTCTGCCTCACCTGCTCGGATATGGAGCCGATGTATGACTCCACGGTGGAGCCTACTAGTGAGGAACCGGTAAGGGATTACATGGTTACATTTTTCAAATTCATTGAATCCTTGGGACATATTGCGCTGTCACCCAGACATCCTGGGAACGGGACAGAAAGATTGGTGGCTGCTGAATCTTTTAGACGTGGAGACCTTCGGTCTTAGAGTGGAGGACGCGTACCAACTGGGAGTCGGAACTCGTGGTAGCCCCCAAGGGTGGAACTTCTGAAGTCGATGACTGATCTGGTAAAGATAGCGGAAATCCACTGGATGCGAGCGGCTCAGGTTTTAATCAGTTTGTAAATCCTTGGAGGAAGTATTTTGCTTTATTCAGGTGACCGAGCAAACGGCCTTATGGTAGGTAAGTGGAGCCTAATTTTAAGCTCTCCTTCCTCCAGATTGGGCCTTCTGCACCCTCATTCACTTAGCGACACAGCGCAGGCGCTGCTTCACGCTAGTTTTCTGTAACCTCGTGTTACCACTCCAGTGGTACCGACCCATTCATGCTGCTGCAGATCGCATGTCGAACGAAAGTCAAGAGGCTTCTTCTAACCCTTAAATCTCTCCTCAGGAGAGCGAAAACTCCACGTCCTCGCTGCCAGCCTGGCCCACGTCGACGGTGCTTCCCCACGTGTCTGATGAGAACGACACGCTGCCCACGGAGTGCCTGTACAACCGCGTCATCTTCAGCAAGAACTACTCCTATTATGTCCAGGTAAGCTGTGAATCATTCTCACTACGTGGACGTGTCCAGCTTATAGAATTTGAATGTACAAGAGCAACGATGTTGTTCAGTATGCACAAGCAAAAACGGAATGCACATGTATTACGTTAAGCACTAATTAACTCAAGAAAAATGTAAATACCTACTTGGATTTTTTATGTGATAGGTGGCAGACAAGCAGACGAATCACCTGATGGTTAGTGATTACCGCCACCCATTATCCCCTGCATCACCAGTAGAATCACAAGTGTGCTCCTCCGGCCTCCGGTGCCCTCACTCACTCGACGAAACACAGCACAAGTGCTGCTTCACACTGGTCTTCTTCTGGTATCACTCCGGTGGAGCCGGCCCATTCATACCAAAGCTCATGCTTCATGGTTCCACGGTAGAAATAAATTAATGGGCTGCTACGATTGTGTCGCTGTTGTTTCACTCATGTGTTCTGTTTCTGTGCAATAAAAAAAAATCTATCTATTGTGCGCAGGAGTGCCTCGGCCCGGGCCCGCCAGCGACGTGGGTGGTGGGCGCGGGCGGCGCGCGGCGCGCGCTGCTGTGGGACGGCGCGGCGCTGCGCAGCAAGTTCGCGCAGCTCGCGCACCCGCAGGTCAAGGTGTTTAGGGTCGAGGTGAGTCCAATATGTGATCGATGATAGATTATTATCATCATAAGCCACATCTACCCACTGCTGAGTATAGGCCTCTTCTCTATCACACCACTCCCCATGGGCGTAACCAGGTTCTGGGCCAGAGGGGGGGGCAACATGAGATTGCTTACAAGCTAGGTGCTTATAAAGAATAAAAAAACTTAAATTAAAATTAGTTAATGCTGCCCTCCCTGGCCCCCCAATTTTGGAACCATTAGAATAAGCGCATAGAAAAGACGGCTCTTTTTCAAGAACAGCATTCAAATGCTCTACAAATGCAAAATTTTGTGTTATCCTTGAGTACGGGCTTTTCCGCAATCAGGCTACAGGCGTGCCCGTTTTGCATGGGGAAGCGAAGTCCGCTGATATTCAATCCAACCAGCCAAGTTCTTCTAGGAAACCAGACAACGCCCTGACGCCTAAGATTTCCTGGAGACTACCCTGTTCCCCAGGTAGTGAGGCGGCTGCTGGCTGGGAGTGCAGAGGGATGGCTACCTAGCCATCCCTCTGCACTCCAGCAGTACGTGGGCGGCTGTTTCGTCCTTCTCCATGCATGCTCTGCACAGAGTCTGTAACACCTAGATTGAAAAGGTGTTTGTTAAAGTCTTAAGTTTAATGTTATTCCAGGTCCAAACGAATCGAGAAGCGCGCGTGCGCCTCTTGCTGCCGCCGGGATTCAGAGAGACCGATGACTTGCCACTGCCTTTAGTGCTACAAGTGTAAGTACTTAATGCCAGGTAAGAGGGATTTTTGCCCCTAGGGCGTTTTGAAAGTCTTGGGGAGACGGTGGGGCGGAAAATTTTTTTTGGAAAATGTAATTATAGAAATAGATACAAAATTATGAATCCCAAAAGTAGCTTGACGAAAGTTAAACAGAACCAAAATGAAACCGACAACGAAATCAATAAAACATTCGAGTGAGGTGCGTTTTAGTCGGTGAACCCCGCGCCGTCGTGTGGGGGGAGTCCTACATAACCCGATGGACGGGTATGCGTAACGCTTAACGCAGTTTCCTCTCGGTAGCCAAAAAAAAGGATTAGTTTAGAACAGTGATAAAAAAATCGTGAAATCTTGGGACGACGTTTTTGGGACGAATTGAAACCTAACCCCATTCATGCGCTGTCTTCAGCTCGGCCCAGCCCGGCGGGCAGCTCGTCACGGAGCGGTGGAAGCCCGGCTGGAGCTGGTACCTGGCCGCCGCCAGGAACTTCATCGTGGCCGAGATCGACGCGCGGGGCTCCGGAGGCCAAGGGGAGGAGCTGCGGACCGAGATATACAACAAACTGCTCACTGTCGACGTGGAAGACCAAATTGCGGTGTTATCGTGAGTATCTACTTGGATTCCAGCCATTTGCACTAAGCCCTACGTTCTTTTGATAAGCACTCATTTTTGATAAGATTAGCCAAGGAATGGAACCCTTGTGCTCTGTGGCTGAAAGAATACTGCCAAGGTATTCCCGGCCTGTCGTAAGAGGCGACTAATCGGGCTTTTGGAGTACGTGAGCATACCCACTACTGGGGAGTGGCTTGCTCAGTGTCATGACTCCGCGAGGTAAAATCCTACTGGGTGTCCTGTTGGGTGGGGAATCTAGAAGGGCTGCACTGCGCCAACAATTTGGCCTAAAGTGGCGACGCGATTAGCGGTACGGTCCACTTCCGGCTGTGGGGTATCCGACCGCGATTGTGTTGACATGGACACCCCAGGGATTTTTGTTAGGGTTATAGTCCCACACACCACCTTGTCTCCCGTATGTGGCAAGGTGAAGGCCATGATGGTATCCTCTGGGAAAACAAAAGGAATGGAACTCATTTACTCGCCGATGTAAGTATTTCCTGATCGATATAACCTGGACATCTTTCAGGTAAGAGTGAATACGCTTTTCACGGGCAAGCATGTCCCACCTTAGAGCTCATCTTCACTTCCCATCAGGTGTGATCGAGGTCAAATGCTTGTCTGTCGTAAACAAAAAAAAGGATGACTCATGACGCTCGCCTATTCTATCAGCTACTTTGCAGGGTGTCGCTAATGTGGTATCAGCTTAAGTACTGGTATCAATGGGAACGTGTTACCGCTTTTTTTTCTTAGTCTCTTGCTTACTTCGACGGCTCAGCGACCTGAAAAGTCTATTTTATGTGATAGGAGTCAGACGAGTAGACGGATCACCAAATAGTAAGCAACTGTCACCACAGAAAACCGGCGTGAAGCAGTCCCTGTGCTGTGTTTCGCCGAGTGAGTGAGGGTACCGGAGGCCCAGTCGGGGGGGAAGGGGATAAAAGGTTGGCAGCGCACTTGTAACTCCACTGGTGTTGCAAGTGTCCATGGACGGCGGCAATTGCTTACCATCAGGTGATCCGCCTGCTCGCTTGCCACCTATCACATAAAAAAAAAAAACCGTGTGCCATCGAGCCAGTCAGCTTTGTTATAAGTCATCTGAGTGTATAAGTGTGCTGGATCGACCAAAGTGGCGTTCTCTTGTTTATGAAGTCAAGAGTTTCGGGTCGCTGAGCCAGTGGGGTAAGTAAGTTAGGTAAATTACGGGAAGTTGTTTCTAAAGAGGTGTATGATTGAATGCGTGTCCGCAGGTACCTGCGCGACAACCTGGCGATGGTGGACGGCGCGCGCGTGGGCGTGTGGGGCCGCGGCTACGGCGCGGGCGCGGCGGCGGCGCTGGCGGCCGGCGACGCGCGCAACGTCACGCGCTGCCTCGCCGCGCTCGCGCCGCTCGTCGACCTCAGACACCACAGTGAGTACCCACACTACCCACACGAACCAAGCAACACACAACTTCCAGGCAAAGTCCGTATCCGCGGATATCTGAGACAAGAAAAATTCGATTCGGTTTCCGTAACCATTCCTTTTTGGTAGATCTTTTACGAATCTATTTACCTAATTAATTTTTAATTTACCTACCTAATTTGTTAAAATCCTTTTATAAGGCAAAAAATAAGATAAGGTGCTCTAGCAACGCCAATCGCTGAGATTCTGACTATTCACAATTAGATAACTAAAACAAAACAAAAGAAGGATCCACCTCGCAATGCAAGCCTCAACTTAGGTCGCGCGCACCGACACCGAATGTGATAACAAATATTCACACATTTTTGACGATCCGTCACTTCGTTCGAAAAAAATCAACTTTGCAAAGTTTACTATGATGGCACAATTTTTTATATTAACACTTATAATACGAAGGACAGTAATCATGCCTCGTCTTCACCTGGCATGAAGAAAACATTCCATATCATTTTTATTTATTACCATTGTATCTTTCGTGGTCTCCAGATTCATACTGGACGGAGCGCTACAGCGGCTACGGGTCGTGGGCGAACGCGCTGGGCGCCAGCGCGGTGTGGCGCCGCGCGGGGAACCTGCCGCCGCGCCGCCTGCTGCTGGCGCACGCCACCGCCGACCTCGCCGCGCCGCCGCGACACGCGCTGCAGCTGGCCCGGGCGCTTATACAGGCCGAGGCCGTCTACACGCACCAGGTGAGACAGAAACAGAACCAACGTCAATGCTGCCGAGGCCACTTCTAATGCCCAAGTTGCTATCGAGATTACTGCGTGGCCCTTCCACCTTCTGTTGCCCAAGCTACTGTTGACATTACCGCGCCGCAACTTGCCAGGCGGAAGCGGTATACACGCACCAGGTGAGACAGAAGACAGAGACAGATGTTCTGGACATCAATGCCGCCGAGGCCACTTCTGTTGTTCAAGCTACTGTTGACATTACCGCGCCGCCGCGACACGCGCTGCAGCTGGCCAGGGCGCTTATACAGGCCGAGGCCGTCTACACGCACCAGGTGAGACAGAAGACAGAGACAGATGTTCTGGACATCAATGCCGCCGAGGCCACTTCTGATGCCCAAGTTGCTATCGAGATTTCTGCGCGGCCCTTCCACCTTCTGTAGCTGGCCACACTAGGCTGTCTACATGCACCAGGTGAGTGCCTCATCTGACCTGAACTACGTAACCAATAGAAAGAACCAACCAGAACATCAATCCAGTAATCCTGAAATTAAAAAAAAAACGCCGAGGCCACTTCTGTTGCCCAAATTACTGTTGACCGACCGTGTAGTCCGTCTAAATGCACCAGGTGAGACAGAACCAAAACATCAATGCTGCTGAAGCCACTTCTGTTGCCCTAGCTACGTCCGAGATTACTGCGTCGCCCGTCCACGAAGCACAGCTCACCAAGACGCTTATACAAGCTGAAGCCACTATCTATACGTACCAGGTGACCTAACCTCTGCAACCTATAGACAGAGAAACCAAGCCAAACACTAGATCCTCAATATTACCTGCCGCCGCGCCGCCTGCTGCTGGCGCACGCCACCGCCGACCTCGCCGCGCCGCCGCGACACGCGCTGCAGCTGGCGCGGGCGCTTATACAGGCGGAAGCTGTGTACACACACCAGGTAAGAGGCTCGCGCCTAGCTGTACCTACTTTGTAACCTTTAGAGAAGGTAGCCTAAACAAATACCAGACCCTCTTAGTTAAACCTGCCGCAAAGGCCACTTCTGTTGCCCAAGCTACTGTTGACATTACCGCGCCGCCGCGACACGCGCTGCAGCTGGCGCGGGCGCTTATACAGGCCGAGGCCGTCTACACGCACCAGGTGAGACAGAAACAGAACCAACATCAAATGCTGCCGAGGCCTCTTCTGATGCCCAAGTTGCTATCGAGATTACTGCGCGGCCCTTCCACCTTCTGTAGCTGGCCACACTAGGCTGTCTACATGCACCAGGCCAGGGCGCTGATACAAGCACAAGCCGTCTACACGCACCAGGTGAGACAGAACCAGAACATCAATGCCAAACCTGTCGCCGAGGCCACTTCTATTGCCCAAGCTACTGTTGATATTACCGCGCCGCCGTAACACGCGTTGCAGCTGGCCCGGGCGCTCATGCTGCCCAAAGCTGCTACTAAACCTGCCACCGAGGCCACGCGGAAGCAGTCTACACACCAGGCTCTCGCGCCTGGGCACTAGCCTAACTTTACCTATGCAATCATAAGACAGAACCAGAACAGCAATGATAAACCTACTGCCGAGGCCACTTCTGCTGCCATGAGAAAGAGAGCGAGAATGTACGCGTGGACAGATAGAAGCTATTAATTTATTCTCTGTCTTCTTCCAGGTATACCCTGACGAAGGCCATAACTTCGAGCGCTCCTCGTTCCACCTCCACAAGGCGATGGAGCAGTTCTTCGATGAATGCTTCGGACCCGTGGAGGTGGCAGACTGGGACACCGGTGGGATGGGCGGCCTGTTCCCCTTCCGGGACTAGTGGGACGAGGGGGCTTGCCCCTGCTAGGAGCCCCTAATTGTGGGACAAGGGGCCACGCCCTTGTTTTGAAATGAAGAATTGGAATTGTGAAAGCTTCTAAGAAATTAAGAATCCAATTGGAGTAGGAATCGCCTCTAAATTGAGAATCTAGATGGACAAGGAATCTTTTAGAACGCTTGTAAATCGAAAATTGTAATGGAAAAGAATACTGAACGAAAATAATGATGATAGCGAAGAAAAAAAATAACACCCAATTGCCATGAGTAGTGTCTCTAAGATACTGACAACATTGCCAGGTTTGCAATGGATTCTCATTAAAAAAATAAGAAAGTATTCAAATCAGGTGTTGCCATTTAAAAAGCAAAAATAACTACTTTTGTGGAAGAAATTGGTAAGTAATATAATGGATAAGGATACGACTTTTTGAATTTGTAAATGGAGAAATTATATTTGACCAATCAGGTGTTTAATGTCGTGCGCAGGTTTGTAGTAATAAACAAAGGAGCCAAAGAAAACTTCCAATTATAAAATGTATGGTTATGTAATGTTTGTGTTTTATGTCTTTGGTGATGTGTTGATATTATGTAAGTTCCAATAGATTTGATCACGTATCATGGTACCACTGTGTATGTATGTGAATTATAATTTATATATTGTAGCGCGCCATCATTTAAAACTCACTCCCCGCACCTACCGCAGAGGGCGCGAGCGTCGTTTACCCGCTCGGTTTCGTGAGTAAGCCGCAGCGACGCGAGCGCCAGAGTCCGCAATCGCAGGGAGTAGGAACGGCGTCGATATTTTGTTTGTAAACATTTCCGCGTGTTAATGTCGGGTCATCATTTGTTTAAAATAGTGCAAGTAAATAGTTATCCTACTGTTAAAAGTGTCTCACTGTTTTTCACCACCACCAACCCGGTAGGTTTGCGTGCCGTCCAAACGCGCAAACTTACAATATGTATTAATACGTACGAGAAAAACTATATTATAACTAAAACTTACTACATACTACCTATCTGCTAAAACGCTGCGGGCCCAATTTTGAAGCCTGACGCGCACAGGCTATAGGTCGATAAAAAATGTTTTTCTTTTTTCGAACTTATCAAAAAATAAGCAAGCTAGGAACTGAATGCCCTAGCACTCCGTTTGGGGTCACACAGCTGATTCGATCACTATACTAAACGCAAGGACTCGTAAAACAATGATAAAGTACCTATTTAATTCATTAATAACGAATAATTATTAGAATTGAATAATTCAAAACGGTAGGTTTAAAGGGCCGTATATTATACTTGAGCCTTGCCTTGAATTGTGTTTTAAAATAATCTTCTACTATCTTCTATACTATTTAATTTTATAAAGAGATAACTGCAATAGACAACTTATAGGTAAACAGAAAACACGAAACGCTTGTGTGATGTAATTGGACACAGCGCCATCTATTGGTTAATTTCTGAATTACGGTCCCGAAGCGAAGTGAGGGCGGGCCACTAGTATTTTAATAAAAATCGTTTGGAACTTACAGAATGGTGTGGAATGGAAGATATTAATCTGTTTTTTAATAATAGTATAATTTAAGAACGGAAAGTAGACAGTTATTTAGTTCATCCTCATTGCATGAAAAAATCCTAGAAATAAATTTAAAAAATGTATAAAATCGTGTTTTAACATTTTAATAAATATTTTTACTCCTTTGGATCATGTTAGTATTAAAAAGATAACACGTTAAAACGTTTTTAAGTTTTTTTAAATTTTGGATGTTTAAAACATGGTTTTATATTAAAAAACCATAATGGTGCATAATACTTAGATAATACAGGTTATTTAAATAATAAGCCTAACTACATGTTTAGATGGAATAATATCAGATACAAGTAAATGACCGATAAATGTATTTATTAAATAAAGTTATATGTGTTAGAGAGTTTAATTCAGTTGGACCATAGAGCTAGAATAATTTTATGTTTAAATTTAAAAGATCTCTTACAAACAACTTGTTATGTACACATCTTATATTTTAGTTACACCTACTTTAAAATGAGAAAAAAATGCTTACTCAACGACTTATCGTTAACCGAAAAAGCCAAACACTAGCGCAATGTAATCTATACCCAGCGCTATCTTTTAGTACTCTTTGGAACTAATGTCAAGAACGAAGTCAGAGCGCGCTACCAGTTTCCTACATTTTAGTTAGACTGATTCAAAACGTTTCAAAGTTATTTAAATTAAAAATATGTACTACTGGCTATAAGTATTTATTGTATGTACGATTATTCTATAATATTTCATACGTTGCGTTGTTGTCACTCATTTGTTTTTTATGGTACCTAAATGTAATGTAATAAAATAAAATTATTCTTTATCTATGGTCCAAAGGAGGGGTTCACAACTCCAGACAATTTTCTTATGATTATTATAAGGGAAAGTCTATATTTTAGTGCTTAATGTATCAAGTCTCTATCTGTATATTTCTATGTCGCTTTTAATGTTATCTCTATGAACGGTAGCTTTAAAATAGATACATTTTGTCTTAAGTTTTGCCACAAGCAGTAACTCATGTTCAATGATTCACCAATGTTCCACTTTTTTACATTACTATAATACTAGCTTTTGCCCGCAGCTTCGCTCGCGCCCCTTACCTACTTCCCTAAGATGGAGGGTTAGAAGGGGCAAAACAGTAGCCTATGTTACTCACTATCTCCACTTAAAAAATTACGTCAATCCGGCGCTCCGTTTTGCCGTGAAAGAAAGACATACCTACATACAGACAGACATAGAAGTATGGATATCGTTGATATATTTACTGCTAAAAGCAATATGGCGTCTTAATAAGTATTTAATTTTATTTGAAATTATCTACTGATAAAGTCTCTACTAATATTTGATATAAACGGAACTAAACTAGAGAATATGATAGACCGCCGGATAACGCCTTCGAAAAGTCAAAATATAGGTTAAAGCACCGCAAGCAGTATTTAATACTGCTTGCATTGCTATAATTTCAGTAACTACTTACTTAAATTTCAACATCATCGCGTTTATATCAAGTATTTGTATAATGCAACGCGAATATTGAAAAAGTCTCTACTATTAGGTACACATTTTACTGCGAGTTACTGCTTTCACCATCCTTGTACTGTGGCTAATTCAAATTCAAATTCAAAGCATTTATTGCATATCACATTACAAAACGAGGTGGAACATATATTATTAAAGTATTCATGTGACACCCTGGGAGGGCACAGCAAGTCAAGAGGGCTAACTACTTTTTGATATTACATTACATACTGAACACTTATTGTACTTATATAAAACATACTTGACACAACTAAATTATTAACTCTCATAAAACATTCTTTTATAACATTATTATATTATATAATATTATTATCATAGATAGGTAGTTATAGCTATAGTTAATTACACTATATTATATTACATAAACATCACATTTCAAAATTTATCATCATTAAAAAAATCTTGTAAGCTATAGTAACATTTATTTATTAGAAAATTTTTTAAGCTTTTATTAAACAATTTTAAATTATCTGAGTTTTTAATTGAATTAGGAATATGGTTGTATATTTTTATTGTCATATTATGGGGGCTCGATGTTACAAATTTTAAATTGGAAAAGGGTATTTTAAGTTTATTTTGATATCTGTTATTCCTTCTTATTTTTTTTTCTGGAGAATACAAAATAGGGTGCTTTTTAACAAATTTGCATGCTTCAAGAATATAGATAGATGTTACTGTCAGTATCTTGTGTTTGATAAAAAAGGGCCTACACGATTCCATCTGATCAATGTTGGTTAATATCCTAATGCATTTTTTTTGGAGGATAAATACTTTGTCTACATCACAGGAGTTTCCCCAAAAAATAACACCATAACAAAGTCTGGAATATGCATATGCATAGTATGCAGTAAGTGCAGTTCTAAAATCTGTTACTCTTTTAAGATGTTGTAGGGCATAGATAAAGGAGGACATCTTGTTTAAAAGTTTTTGTATATGACTTTTCCAATTTAGGTGAGTGTCCAATTCTATTCCTAACAGAGAGGCGGAATCAACAGTTTCTATTTTCTTATTTTTGTACTTGTATTTTATTTCTAGTGAAGTTCTTTGGTAGGGTTTAAATTCGATAATTTTTGTTTTGTTAAGGTTAAGTTCTAAATTATGAGTTTGAAGCCAGTTGAGTATTTTATCTAAAGTTACATTTAATCTATTTTCTAGGTCATTACTACAAGTGCAGGTTAACAATATGGAAATGTCATCAGCAAAGAGAATACAGTGTTCTTCAAGGATGTTAGGGAGATTATTTATATAAATAAGGAACAACAGACACCCCAAGACGCTACCTTGTGGGATAGAGCCTGTGACTGAAAGTTTTTCAGACCTTACATTTGATATTCTACCGGTTTCAAAGTTGGTATTTTCGATATCTACATATTGCACACGGTTGTGGAGGTATGATTGGAACCATTCATGAGCTACGCCTCTGATACCCGATTGATACAGCTTGTTTAGTAAAACTTCGTACCGGACTCTATCGTAGGCCTTGCTCATATCGAGTAGGAGGCCTACTGCAATTTTCTTATTGTTAATTTCTTCAAATATTTGTTTTGTATACTTATAAATTGCTAAAATTGTGGAGTGGTTTTTCCTGAACCCGTTTTGGTTTACATGCAGGATGTTATATTTTTCGAAAAAAGGATACAAGCGGTTTATCATAGCGGTTTCAAATATTTTTGCCGAGGTCGGTAACAGTGCGATTGGCCTATAGTTATTTATGTCTGTGGTTTTTCCTTTTTTGTGGATAGGTTTAATTATAGCAACTTTCAGCGCGTCTGGAAAAGTACCACCTGAAAAAGATTGATTTATGAGCATGGCATATGGAATAGTTAACTGGTCGATACAGGACTTCACTAGCGATGGAGGGATTTCATCTACGCCAAAAGATGTTTTATTTTTAAGGTTTCTTATGATATTTTTTATCTCTTTGGGTTCAACCGGGCTTAAAAAGAAAGAATTTTGTAATATTTCTGCTGTAGGATCTTCTACTTTTGTTGCAGGGTTTGGTTTATTACCGATAGAGGCGAAAAAAGTATTGAATTCGTTTGATATGAGTTTAGGGTCCTTTATATCTTTATCTGATGTTTTCAGTTCAATGTTTTTATATTTTTGCGTAGTTTTGTTTGTCTCGAAATTTATAATTTGCCACATGGATTTAGTTTTGTTTAGAGAATTATCAAAGAAGCGCTTGTTATTGAGTTTTTTTGACACGTTAATAGATTTTCTAAGTATCTTGCAATATGTTTTATAGTAGAGTTTTATGTTTTCATCCTTAGATTTACAGACTAGAATTTTTAAAAATCGTTTATAGCGGCATGAAGTTTTTATTCCTAAAGTTAAGTTTTTTACTCTAGTTTTGGATTTTATTAACTTTAGTGGTATACAATCATTTAGTGTTTTTCGCAAGATATCGTCAAAATTATTATAATTATCATTCATACTTCTATCAGGCCTAATGACGTCTTCCCAGATTATAGTCGAAAGCTCATTTTTAAATTTATTAATGTTGGATTTGTTAAAGATTAACTATTATTGCTATTTAATGAACATCTCTATTTAATGAACATCTCTATTTAACATATTTCGAGTAGAAATCTATAAATTAAGATTTTTTGTTTGTTATTAAATATGAAATAGGTGTTATTAAAAATAATAATGACGATTAATTTGATAGGTTGCCTAATTTTATTTTATTAAATCTTGTTCACACTGCGAACTCTATTGCATTAAGTAAGACCAATTTAATTAGTTTTACTGCCGCACTCAGAGACTCTATTTAACCCTAATTATTATTGTTATCTTAACCTCCTAAGGCCCGAGACAGCAAACACTAGAAATTGAATTGTATTTGGATTTTAAAAAGCCTTAAGACCTTAATGATGGATAGTCTTTACAGTCTTTATATCATCAATAAAAATAAAGGTCAATATTTTTACTTAATCGACAATTAAGGTTTAATAAACGTCTCTGAGTATGTCAGTTAGTTAATCCACAATAGTTTTTTTTAATACCTACCAAACTACTAAATGTAGTAAAATATTAGGTATGGAAAGTCTTGATTTGATTCTAGTCAACTACATTAAATAAAATACAACATCTAGTCATTGATATCTAGTCATATTTTGTCCCACTGCTGGGCAAAGGCCTCCCCCAAATGCCGCCATTGCACTCTGTTTGCAGCGGTGGTTTGCCAATTGTTGGAGAAGTGGTCCAAGTCATCACGCCATCTCTTTTTGGGCCTGCCTCTAGGACCACGTCCTGCTGGCTGCCAATGTGTAATGATTTTGGTCCACCTCTCCGGGTGCATCCTACAAACGTGGCCGGCCAGTCATATTAAACAACAAAAATAATCCATAATGTGAAGAAAAGGATCGAAACAGCGAGAAAAACTTTGCCGAACTTTTACCCCTATTTCGTATCCCCCAATAAAGTAATAGTGCTAGAACTCAAAAACATATACCTACACTCAACATCCGTTTAGCGCTTTTAATCATAAAAATATGTGGCTTAGGGCCTCGTTCACCACCTTTGAGTAAAGTGGCAAATAATTTACTTGTCAATTAAAGAGGGTTCGGAGAAAATTGGCCCCTGGTATTTGTATAATTTTTATTTTTTGGTATAGCAATTCTTTGCAATTTACTGAGACTGTGGAAGGTTGTGGGTTCGAGTCCCACCTGAACCCTCCGAGAATTTTTAAGTGCAATATTTATCCTGATATTTGTATTGAAAAAAATATTTAAATTAAACTAGGCCGCGAACCAGGGGCCAATTTTCTCCAAACAAAGTGGGTTTGGAGAAATTGAAAAATAAATTACTTGACACCTTACTCGTAGTACTTGTTTCTAAAAGTACCTTCTGGACTATTACGATGTATCATCTGGTGGCACCCTAGTCTAACCACATTCTTCACCCTAACTACACCACAGATTTACAATCTGTCAATAAAGTCGTGAAATTTAGTCTTGAGGAACTACTACTCAGTCAAGCTTATCTCCACCTCATTGACATTAAGTAGCATAATTCTCCAACTTCTTTCTATTTATCAATATTAGAATAAAAATTCTGAAAAAATGATGTTCGATCGATGTTGAGACTTAAATATTAAAATTGTGATAGGTGTTTTTTTTAATTTAAATATCATTAATTTGTATTGTATATTGTATATTTTACTGTATTAAATGGAGGATGTAATGTATTGGATGCGTAGTGGAAAACTTGATGTAGGTTATTCCTACATTGTCCGTCAGTATTTTTGTAAATTAAAACGAATTTTAAATTGAAGATTAAAATTTTTAAAACGTCGCTTTTTTATGTATACTCACGTTAATTAATGACGTTTATACCAACAGAAAACGAAGGTGTAGGTACGTAGATAGACAGCTATACCTACCTTTGGCTTAAAAAAGTGACGTTTTATTAAAAATATAAAAAAAATCATTAAAAAATGATTTTAATATTGCACGTAGTTTATCCATGTTGGTCATCCTAAAGTCAAAGAAGTGTGTATTAAAAATAAAAAGTAAAATAAAATTATAAAATAAAATAGAAATTATTAATCGGCACTATACCACAATGGATTTTATATATCCTCTGTGACTATACTATGCCTGTTCACTATGGTGTTATTTATCGCTCAGTGGATAAATCGTTTATTTACGTTGGAATGTTGTTTTTATAAGAAAAGTAAAAAGTTGTTCCCAAATTATTTGATTTTTATTTCTAAATCCAGTTTACCTACTACTGACCCATCACAAAAAGTATGTCTCATACAAGCCTGGCAACACAGTTTTAGCTACTCTATCATATTTTACAACAATGAACCATTTTAATAGATAATTTCTCACAACTCATACATTGACCTGACTCCGAACTAAGTAACCTAAGTTTTCCTAAGAGATCTGAGATCGGAGTCTTGACCACGAATTTTTGTGGAACTAACAGAGTTCCCATGTTATATAATAACCAATATGGGGTTACCATACCCTATGACATTAGCGGCAGTGGCGCCATCAATTAATTTCTTGACTTTATTGTCATAATTACAAATGTAGGTATACAATGTATTATTAGAAATTAAAACATACTCACGATTTGTGTAGGTAGTTTGCACTTTTCCTGCCATTTCTTGCCCCTTATTTTCACTCTCACTGATACACTTCCTGATAAGTTAACAATTAACAAACTACCACAATAATCGCATAATAATAATATTACATTTATGCATCAGAACTTTTAAATCTTTAAATCTACAAATTAGTCACAATTAAATGAAAGTGTATGTAACAAAAAAAATTCCAGTGCCGCGCGGTCGCACGTCGAGTTTAAAACTATTTCCAAGTTTCTACTATTTGGCGACGTGGACACCAGAGGGCGCGGGAAGGCTTTTGATTGGCTCTCGTGCGAGCAATTCCATTCTGCTCAGTGATTGGTTTATGCTTATCACAGCGGTAAACATCAGTCGTTTTGATTGGATATTTTACTTTTATCAGCTAAGCAAAAGGAATAGAGTTTTTACATCCAAAATATTTTATGACACATGAAAATATACTGGTATAACTGAATACAGTAGAACTCCAATTATCCGAATTAATGGGGACCGGGACCCATTCGGATAATCAAATATTCGTTTTATAAAAAAAATGCCACTGGAGAGAAAAAAAGCTACGTTTTGATATTGCACTATTTTTTTAATGAATTAAATTAAAGAAACATGATAAGGGAAGGACAATATTGTCCTTCCCTTATCTTCCTTCCTTGGCTTCGCGGGGGGAGGAATAATAGCGCAATTAGACGTTTTTGGACAATTTTTTTTCTGAAAGTGATTCGGATAATCGGCGATTCGGATAGTCGGAGTTCGGATAATTGGAGTTCTACTGTATTTACACTCCTCTATCTAACCATGTATTCTACCAATGATTCTGGAGACCTATTTTTGAATTGTCGTCTCACTAAAAAATGTATGACTCGCATGATTTACCATACCTTTTACCATAAAGTAAAAAATAGTACAGTACTACTTATTTGTACAGTGATTACAGTTTTCTTACATACTGCGCCGACCCCAGATAATCTGGGAACAGGGCAGGGAGATAATGATGATGATGATTACATCATACCAAAATCACTACATAGGTATTATGAGTTTACAAATCTAATTCTAACAACACAAACTTTACATATTATTATAGTGTTTGAAATAAAAGAGTATATGATTGGAATCACAATTTATATTGTATTTATCTTACAGAGATATTTCGCTTATATTACATTTGTCTACTCTATCACCCGAAGTAAGCTAGTCGCCGGCCGCAGGCATAGCACCACCGCAGCACCTGCTCAAAAAAAACAAATTATACATCAGGCTGCAAAGAGACCGTAACTGGGGGAGAACTACGCTTCGGCAAGACACGACTGGAGAGATCCGTGTCTGTGTGTGTGGGTGTATGTGTATGTGTGTGTATGTGTGTGTGTGTGTGTGTGTTTGTTCCTGAGTGTTTTTTGTGGGTGTGTGAGTGTGTGGGTGTGTGCGTTAGTCGAGAATGTAAGAGTGTGTGTTCCAAAGAAGTGAATTATATTAGGTTACTAGCGGCCGCCCGCGACTTCGTCCGCGTGGAAAAGTAACTTTTTACCCCACTTTTAACCCCTTACAACCAAACTTACAACCCCTTTTTCGCAATAAAAAGTAGCCTATGTCCTTTCTCAGGGTCTAGACCATCTGTATACTAAATTTAATTTAAATCCGTTCAGTAGTTTTAGCGTGTTCAGACAGAGTTACTTTCGCATTTATAATTTTAAGTATTTTTTTTGTATTGAGGACAATCACCTCACTCCGCCTGACGGTAAGCGGCCGTGAGATCCAAATATGGAGTTGACAGGCACAAAAGTACAAACTAATTACCTATTAAGTCTGTCATCCTCACCCTGAAGGATACTTTAAGACCGTAACCGGGGGAGATCTACGCTTCGGCAAGACACGACCAGAGTAATCCATGTCCGTAAGTGTGTATCTACGTGTATGTGTTTTTTGCTTGTCTCTGAGTGTATTTGCGTGGGTGCGTGAGTGTGTGGGTGTGTGTTTTAGTCGAGATTACAAGTGTGTGTGTGTGCAAAAGAAGTGAGTTATACAGGGTGTATCTGTGAACATTTACATCTTTTTATAGTTCAAAATGGTTGGTAGAACACGTGGTTAAAGGGATGCAAATGTTCACAGATACATCCTGTATTAGGTTATGTCTTTAAAAGCATTAGCAGTAGAGTTATCCTCAAAAAGATAGGGGGTAGGGGTAGGGTAGGTTAGAGCCAAGTGAACTAAAATAACTTTAGATTACTTTTATGCTGTGGGAGAGCCACGCTTCGGCATGAATGGGCCGGCTCGACCGGAGTGATACCACTGCCTCACAGAAAACCGGCATGAAGCAGCCCCTGTGCTGTGTTTCGCCAAGTGAGTGAGGGTACCGGAGGCCCACCCGGGGGAGAAGGGAATTAAAGGTTGGCAGCGCACTTGTAACTCCACTGGTGTTGCAAGTGTCCATGAGCGGCGGCAACTGCTTACCATCAGGTGATCCGCCTGCTCGTCTGCTATCTATCACATAAAAAAAAACTTTTTGTTACGATCTGTGTGGAGAACATTGGGGAAGCCTATGTCCAGGCTGAAATTATGAAGATGCAGGGTGGGAGAAGGTAGTGTTTGGTCGCTAGTCCCTCACCTCCAGCTGGTTTACTTCCAGCGGTTGTTCTCGTAGTCCCACTTGGAGGCGAGCCCGTCCACGGGGTTGACCTTGAGGTCCAGCATGCGCTGCAGCTGCGCCTTCTGCTTCTCGTCGCTCAGCGAGTCGGGCAGGGGACTGTACACTGAAATTACATACAAATTTTAAAAAATCACACAACATCTCATTGACCAGACTCTATACTTAGTAGCTCAAGCACTTGTGGCTCAGATATCAGACAACAGAGGATCACAAATGTAATACTTAAATACATATAAACACCCAGACACTGAACAAATACAAGTGTTCATCACACGTATGTTTGTCCAGGGTGGGGATCGAACCCACGACCTTTGGCGTATGAGGCATGGTCACTACCAAATGGCCATCCGGACAATCGTTAAAAAAAGTAGTCTTAAGGCTGACATTTGCCTTTAAACAGGCTACAGCCTGAACAGATAAATCTGTGAAACATTTACATCCCTTTAAACATGTATTCTACCAATGAATCAACTTTTAAAAATACAAAATGTACAAATCACCTGACCGACTTTGTTTGAAAAGTTGAAACATTTTTATGCAAATTTCCAAAAGGCATAGAAGATGTGATTAAAGGGATTTAAATGTTCACAGATACCGTATACTGTCCTACTGCAGGGAACCAATTCATCACTACTATGATGGGATTAGGCTTAATCAACACGCTTGCCTAATCGGTACGGTAATTTATAAAGAGATAACTTCAATTGACAACGACAAGCCTTATGGGTAAACCGAAAACACGAGACGCTTGCGCGATGTAATTTAGCACAGCGCCATCTATTAGTTTATTTCTGAATTACGGTTCCGAAGCGAAGTGAGGGCGGGCCACTAGTATCATATGTATAAAAAAAAACTTTTACAAGCTTGAAGCCTCAAAATCTACCATACGCAGTTAACAAGCCTTCAGATGATGATGACTCACCGAACAGCTTCATAGCCATGTAGATCCAGACGGAGAGCGAGGCCAGCACCAAGCTCCAGCCGATGACGCCTTTCCACTCGCCGGTGGGCGCCTGGAACTCGGCGAAGGTCTGGCAGAACGACGCGCGGTACAGCGCTTTCTTCTCCTCCAGGGTCAGCTTGCGCCAGTCTCCCTTCTCCTTCTCGCGGAGGGCCTGGAATAGAAATAGAAATATTCTTTATTCAATTTAAGTCTATACAGAACATTTATGACTGTTAAATATTATGTAAGCTACCGGTGATTCAGAAAATCAATTTCTACCAAGAAGAACCAGCTCACTAGCACAAAACTCAGTAGTTTCTCTTTTCAAATTATGATCATTCTTCATTTTGATAATAATGAAAAAAGAACCTAATTAAGACTACAGTAACAGTATGATATACAATGCTCTATCTAAATTGTTTAGTTAGACAATTGGCAAAGTAAAATTATGGAATCAAATCTATACATATAATAAAAATGTAAAAAAGCTGTGTCTGTACATTGAAGATATTTATCTCAAAATTACTTAGGACGACTAAAAAACAGTAACAGAACATGAATCAATGATTTTTAAAATTTTTGTCTGTCTGTTTGTCTGTTTGTCTGTTTGTCTGTTTGTTCGCGCTAATCTCGGAAACTACTGAACCGATTCGAATGAAACTTTTTTTGTTGTATAGCTGTAATATCAGGGCAACTTATAGGATATATTTTATTTTGAAGACCAGGCTCCTTGATGTAGAACCACAACAGCCCAGCTAAACTATAAGAGGTAGATCAATGGCACCTTAACAAAAGTTGTTCAGATTGATGAGCATTTTATGATGCCATGAAAAAATCAAAGATCATGGAACACCTGGTGAAGAACTCTGAGAGCCCAGCTACACCATAACAAATATGGAATGAAATGGAATGCAAAATTGTCAAATGTGATGAGCATTTTTGGATGAGATCCGATAAGGAAGGATATTTCGGCCTTAAAGGGGGTTCCAAGTTAGGTGATGGGACTACGTGATTCCTTGGCCCAATCTACTATTTAAATAATCATCTTTAAGTCAAGAGTCATAAAGTTCACGCAAACGAAGTTGCGGGCGGCCACTAGTTATTCAAATATAAAAGCTATTGCCCGCGGCTTCGCTGGCGCCCCCCACTTCGCTAAAATAGGGGGGTTAGAAAGGGGCAAAAAGTAGCATATCTTACTCTCCATCCCCTTAACTATCTCCACTTAGATAATCACGTCAATTCATTGCTCAGTTTTGCCGTGAAACAGACACACTTTCCCGTTTATAATATTAGTATGGATTTTAACATGTATGGTGCACTTATGTCTCAAACGTAAAGATGGTCTAAAGTCCAAAAGTGACTTTATATAATTCAGTAACTCATGATAACACAAACCTTAACATCTGGGGTCTCTGCGCGGAACCTGATGGCAGGCAGGGGGAAGTCAGGCCTGTCTACGTAGTTGGGCTGTCCGTTGAAACCGAATCCTACCCACTCTCGGTTGCCAATCTGAAACGATAACAATCCTTTTACACAGTATAACAGATACATTTGTTTAATTTAACTTTATTTAATTATTATTAAAAACATCAATGTTGGGATGTTTTATCAAAAGCAATTTAACTATCATGTCTCATCATTAGTGATAGGCATTGAAAAGCAACAACTTCATAACATGATTTAACGTCATAAGGCTCAGACAGCAGACACAATGGAAAATCAATTGTTTTATGCCTTTTGGAAGGCTTTTGGGTCTTACAATGCTAAGGTTAGAACTTTCAATGGCTATTGCAGCAAGTTTTCAAATTTTTTATACCTAAACTACTGCTATTTATGAAGTACTTAACTATGTTGAAGATACAAACTGTGTGGCTTACCTTAGCTAATTCGCTCATGCACCTGGTGCCAGCGGGCACACGGACTGCATCTAACAGCGCACGGCGCAGGAGAAGGTTGGCCATCTGATGAAAGAATAGAAAAGAATAATTTGGTTAAATTGTTCCTCACTTTGCGCTAGTTTAGTTTTAGTTTAGTAGTTTCGCTTAGAAGATTTAATGATGTGATAAAATTTACCTTTTTATAAATTTAATAATTACCTACAAACAAGAATGTTTATACAAAATATGTGACCTGTATTTTATGTAGGTACATGTTTTCTGTCTAAAATATTTTACTGTTACTAAGACTTTCTCTCCATGACAAAAAAAAATTGGTAATTTTGTTTAAGAAGTTATACTTACCGAAAGAGTTGACGTAAAGATAAAGGGCTCTTGTTTTCAAAAATGTAATGAAAGGCTTTATATGAATATTTACTATTGCATGGGCCGTCAATATGTTTCAGGCAATGGTAAATGATTTTATCAAAAGTAGGCAAGCTATGAATTCCCTATCATTATAAAAATCACTTGTGTCTTTGTAAGGTTAAATGTAGCCTAATTATTAGTAAAAAACCTATTGACTATTACTTCAGAGCTCAAAAATAAATGTGTTCCCTAACTTTTTGATTTACCATAAATCCAAATGCATACCTGCTTGAAATAACACTATAGAAAATAGTTAAAGGTGTACTGATATCGCCTAATTTTACATGATAGCTGCGATATCCCAAAGATAAGACGAAATAAGGTTACTTTTGCCTGGAGTCTTGTCAATCGATCGCTAGGTTACATAACTAAGAAATAATCGGCAATTTTAGTTAACATGGACATTTTTTATTTTCGTCGACGAGTTAAAACACGAAACAAAATGAAAATCTAAAAGTAATGACTAGAAAACAAGCCAAAATTTACACTTTTTGAATTTAGAATCACACCTTGCGATTTTCTTAGAAAAATAAATTGAGAACTTACCGCGTAGAGAGAAGACTTTGTTCACAAAATAAGTTAGATAATGTTGTTATAAAACCACTACACTTAAAAAAAATTAAATATCTTTAGGTTTTACCTTTATTTTGCGGTTTTCGGGCGTGAAAATATTTTATCACCACTCCGTATGACTGAAAAACTTCAGCGACACCTAGCGGGCATGTGCAAAACTCGGTGACTTGTGCGATTCTTTTCACGCAGCAAGTGATTTATGTGTCGTAAAAATATTTACCCTTAAAATATTTTTTAGGTCTATTAAAAATACAAATAAAATGCGCCAAGAAAGTCAAAAATTATTAGGAACTAACGGAGTTCCCCTGTTTGATAGCCAATGGGACTACCATACTCTATGACGTAAGCGGCAGTGGCGCCATCAATTAATTTCAATAGATAGTAGGGACGTCGAAATTGGACCTCAGTTCTCGAAACGCCATCTAGCGGATTTTTATACTCAAAGAGTCCGAGGCAAGAAAGTGTAGTTATGACCTTGAGTGCTCAGAAACCAATTTTGATAGAAAGTCTTCTTTTTTACAAGTGCGCAAAATAACAGTCATCGCTATACTTTCGTGCCTCCAGTTATACCTTACCATCAGTCAGGGTCATCCGGTGATCAGTATTCTCGTCTGCCACTTATCATAGAAAAAAATTATGACATTGGTACCAAATTTTTATTAATTGTAACAAGGATTTTAAGAAGTTTTTATTTGTAATAAAAATGACAATATTTTTCCTTTAGTCTATCTCAAAAAGTTTATCAGCTGTTAGTTAAATTCGTGTATAAAGCTTGAATTTGCTTCGTCAATATTTTATCGAGCTCTTCTCTGGTTAATAAACCAACGAGATCTGTAGTTGTAGACGTATTAGCTTCAAGGGCACTTCTAAATGCCATTTGACGGAATGGACGGGCTTCTATACTTAACGCATTAACATCATCATCATCGTCGTCGTCATCTGCATCATCATCATCTTTAATTTCCATTACATTATCTGCATCATTCACATAATCTTGTATCAAATTGAATTCGTCAGTCTGATTATTACCTTTCTCAGAATCTGACAAGTATAGTAAAGTTAATATAGAATCATCTAAATTAGACATTTTGTCTTGCTTCTCTTTTTTGTTAAAAAGCTGTATAACTTTTTCATCTACAGCCAGTTTATCTTCTTCTACGCTTGGCATGGTTTCGATTATTTCCTTCAAATCTTTGTCATCTATCAAATTGACTAAATCTTTTTCAAACTTATTTTTATTAGAATCTCTTTCAATATTAGTGTTAACAACTACTGGTTCTGGTTTATCGTCATCAGCTTGCACTAATTCGGAGATTTTTCTGTCAATTTTGACCATTTCTTCCAAGTTGTTATCGAGTGTCGCAATGTCCTCTTTTTGTTCTGCTTCTAAGAAAGGTTCAGTATGGATTGGTATAAATTCTTCCTGGTGTATATTAACCGCTCCATTTTCATCTGGGTCAACCATTCCCATTTCAGTAGTGGCCCCTTGATCGCCTCCGAAATCTAAGGATTCAATAGGCGATGGTAACTGTTCTGGTACTTTAACGAGGTTAATCCGAGCTTCTTTTGGTACAGGTTTGGAAGGTTTAGGTTTTTCTGTTACGATATCTTTGAACAGTTCTTGGTAGTCTCCTAATTCTTTGTCATGAAACAAGGTGTTGAGGAATTCCTTGAACAGCTTCCCGTTGGCGAGCATCCTCAGGGCGTCGACTTCGCTGATGGGGATGGGTTCTATTTTGCCGCTGAGGGGAGGGATTTTGAAAGTGGTCACGACTTCTTTGTAGTTGTGGCCAAAGGTATGGAAGTTGAGGGTGGTGGCTGAAGTGGTTGGCTGCCTTAGATGACGCACGTCCTAGAATATAAAAGATAATATTCAGTAGATGTTAAATCAGCAGGAAAGCATGAGTCGATCTAAGTCACTCAGGGACCTGGTACTTCAAATAGATGCCAGCCTTGGGTAGGTACTGATGTCTATAAATGAGAAAGATGAGACCGTATTCTGATGACTATGATGTTATAAAATGAAGCAGTTACTTCTAATACAATTAAAAGTGTATTTGCTGACCATTTCCATGATAGTCTCGATCCAGTCCACGTAGAAGCCGATCTTGGTGAAGACAGTCGGAGCATCGATGGTCCCGCACACGGGTGATCCGAAGCTCACCACCCCTACCAGTATGCCGTTGATGACCCCTGGACCACCGACGTCGCGCTAGAATGAAGATTTAAGTTACTTTCAGATTCTAAAAATAACTGAATGATTTGGACGTTTTCAAGAAAAGAGTGAGCAAGCTGTTATGGTAGACATTCATTTCCCCTGGAATCTGGAGACGACTGAGGAGGATTTCGTGGGAAGGTGAAGGTAGGAACATTTTCCCTGTCCCAACATCGAAACTATACCCTTTTCTACCAAACTATAACTCCCATCTCCACCTCCAGCCTAACGTTAATGTCCAGACCTCAAAATTGTTGGTGTAGTTAGACCAACTACCTCAGACGGGGACTGAATCGTAGGCAAGCTTTGTGAAGGTCACTGCTAGCTGATCCAAGTTGATCGAAGGAACTATTAACTAAAGTTGTGCCTTACTCTCCAATGAAATTTCCCTTTACACACAGCCCATTGCAAAAAAGTAGGTAAGTTAGTAGGATTATGTTTCGAATATAAGTAGCTCAGTAAGTTTATGATCTCCAACCCGCATTAGGCAGCGTGGTGATTAAACCTTATCCCATCATTAGCTGTAGTGATAACATTGATTTCTATGATGGAGGCCTTTGTCCTGTAGTAAAACAGTATTGAGATTTAGGTACATAAGTAGGTACTTTACTTTTACAGCCCATTGCGCAAAAAGTTTTAGTAAACCTTAGATTGGACTCACATTACAAGCGCCGCCACCTTTCGAGAAGAACCCGGCACAGAAATGCTTTCTTGTCACATACGTTCTGGAACACAAAACATCATCATCATTGAATCACTTACTTAATCATTCTTCTGTCTTGTTTTCATCTCTATTTACTGCTGAGATGACTCGTTGACTTGTTACTTTCCGTTTAGTTAGGTATCATCCGTGCGCCTTGCCAGGTGTCCTGCCCATCTCCACTTTGGCTCACACACTCGCGTGGCAATATCGACTACCCTACCCAGCCAACATCTTACTCTAAACTTACTTTGAATAGATGTCCTGACATTCTCGCAAAGGATAATAGTCGAGAACTGCATACGCCAATTGATTTGCCCAAGGATTTTGCACCCGGTTACTCATCTGGAATAAGATTTATCAATAAAAAACTAGTGGCATGTCACTTCGTTTTGAGACATTAGTTTCACATAATACCAATAGATGGCGCTATGCATAGATTGCATCGCGCATCTGTTTTGTAATCCGAGGCACGGGGGTACAAGACCGCCATTTTTTGACCGCGGGCTGACACTGAGAATTTCTTCAAGAAACAATTTTTCAACCGAAAAGACGAAACACGTGCGCGATGTAACCGACACCCAGCGCCATCTATCGGAAATGATTGGAACTAATAGCAAAACTGTCCCCGAAATGAGGGCGAGCCACTAGTTGACTTCTAAAGAGATAAATTACATAGATAGACATCGACAAATCTTATAAAACAAATCAAAAAAGCGAAACAGAAGCGCGATGTCCTACATATTTATTCGAAAAACTACAATTTGCACAGTGCCATATGAGAATAGCACTACGTTTAATATGCCCACAGTACAGAACGGCTGCTTTTCGTGGCAGCTTCCGCTATGCTGCCACGAAATGCTGGAATGATTTGCCACCGCCGGTTAGACTCCCTGTCTGTTTCAACATTTAAGATAAAATTAAAAAAAGTTTCTTCTCGACTAGCAGGCAGACTATTCCGTATAAGCAGCCGTTCTATACTCTTCTAGACTTTATTAACTTTATTTTAAAGAAGTATAACCTAACCATAATAAATATCATAATATTCATAAGTTTGCATATTACCATTCTCCTATTTATACTACATTATATACATACATACTGTATACATACATTACTCACTATTTATATACATACTACTACACAACACAAATAATAAATAATAATATGATGTTATTTATTGATGTAAACCTTATCTGAATAAAACAAGCATGTAGCGCTCTCACTCTATCTGGTGCCACAGAATACCTACCAGCGTCATTGCTAAGTAAGCAGTGACATAATGCTGAGTGGCAACCGTTTTGGTAGCATAAGTTTAATTTTAATTTTAGTTTTAAGATTTTATTGTAATTTGCACCAAATAAAAAAAAAATATTTTCTATTCTATTCTATTCTATTCGATGTCACCAACACCAAAATCAAAGTCAAATATTCTTTATTTGCATAGGCTTGTACACAGCAAATGGTCATACATAAAGAAAATATTTAAAACTATTTAAAGATAATGTATATGATTTCAATGAAATTAAATAGGTATATATCTTGATACGTACCTACCTAAGATATACTAAAAAATAAATAGACATAATGCGATTCTACCACCGGTATCGGAAAGTTGATTCTGACGAGAAGATCCGGCAAGAAACTCGCCAGTTACTCTTTTTAATCGCCAAAATGTTTATTACAATGGTTCCCTCATTTGTACATTACTTGCCTTTGTTGTACATTACTCCTAAGATAACTAGTTTTTAAGTTTTATTCCTCTGTTTTGTGTGCAATAAAAAGCATATTCATTCATTCATTCATTCACCTCCTACAGTCCAATACTCAAGATGAAGAAAATTGTTAAAAAGCTAAGAATGAGGTAAACCGGAGCAGACCAGTCCCCAGAGGCGGCATCTGTGCCATCTATTGGTAGATAGTGGAACTACTGTCCCACGAAGTGATGGCTGGTCACTAGTTAAGAGATAATAAGGAAAGTCCATACCGTTCTTGCTCCCCAACCAATAATAGTGATCCCATTAGTCGTGGTAGGCAGAACGTTGGCCCTCGTGTCTATGTCAATCATCTTGACCTTCGACGGTTGTGTCTTTCTAAACCTCAGTTTCCTGATCAACCGGAGCAGGCAGAGGTTATGCCACAGGTTCTTAGGGTTGTACTCGGGGTGGAAGTAGACTTCGAGGACTGGGATGTTCTCGCCGCCCCCGTTGTAGAACTCGGAACCCACTCGGACTGAGAGGAAGGCAGGGTTCTCGCGGAAGAATCTATTGTTCCAGGCCCTGTGGAAAATCCATACTAATTATTATAAATGGGAAAGTGTGTCAAGCCGTCTGTCGGCTAAGGGAAAACTCGCCCGAATAAAACTCACCCGCGAATTTCAAGATTTTTTGGCTGGTCACTGTTCTAACCTAACCTAACCAATATTTTTGTGATGATTATACCTACTGACTATACTCGACTGGACGAAAAAATATTGGTAGGTTAGGTTAGAACAGAAAATTCGCGAGCGAGTTTGTTTCGGGCGAGTTTTCTGTATGTTTGTCTTTCTTTCACGGCGAAACGGAGTGACGGATTGCCGTGATATTTTTAAGTGGAGATAGTTGAAGGGATGGAGAGTAGAGGCTACTTTTTACCCCTTTCTGGCCCCCCATTTTAAGGAAGTAGGGGGCGTAAGCGAAGCTGAAAAGCTAGTAACCTTATCAGTGTGAACTGATACAGAAGTAGCGCTCGTTTTTATGTGATAGGTGGTAGACGAGTAAGATGGATGCGATGCTAAGCGATTGCCGCCGCTTATAGTCATCTGCAACATCAGTAGAGTCACAAGTTGCTACCAACCTAACCCCTTTTTCCCTCCATGTTGTCCAAAGGGGGTTAAAGGTTGGCAGCGCATTTGTTGACTCTAATGGTGTTGCAGGTGTCTATGGATGGCGGCAACCGCTTACCATCAGGTGACTATAAGTATCGTCTCGTATGCCACTATCAGAAAAAAAAACATGGAAAACAAAAAACACTTGCAGCTGCAAACACGAAGAAGCCGTGATGATGAGGTCGTTCTTGATGATGGAGCCGGCGCAGTGGAACCGGTTGAAGAGCTGGATGCTGGCCATGAAGGGGAAATGCTTGATGTCTATCTTGGATCCGTGGTAGATCCGGCGGGTGCTTGGTTTTGGTTCTAAAATACAGGAGATAAAGGTAATAATCGGATCAGAATCTATACCAATTATGAAGAGATAATTTGTAAAGTAACCGGAAAGCTTACAAGTAACTCAAAGAGTCACATAATTTGTAATATTAGGGAAATAAGTAGGCAGATAGTTTTAAAAAACAAAATATCATTCAATAAGTAAGGTACAGTTAGGCAGATCGGAACAGGTCAGTGCATGAGTCGATCTGGTAGGTCGTTAGGTAGGTTATCGTAAGAAGCTATTGGTTTTACTTACTCCAATAATCACTTTCATCTAGAATTGTGTCATTATCTCCAAATTCCGACAAGCGTTCATCATCTATTGTGTAATTATACGCTGCTACTTCTTTATCGTCCAAAATTTTGTAAACATCTTCATTAATCTGATATATTTTCTTATTAACTCCGTATGCTTCTTTTAAATTGTCAAGTGTTGTTAAAAAATTGTCGATGTATTCAATTATCTTTCCGTCATTAACGTCTGCTGGTTCCATTTTCTCTACATCGATATCTTCGTTTAGCAGTTCATTTATAACAGCCATAAAATTTGCCGTTTCATTGTTTATTTTCTTCTTATCAACTCTTGTGAGCTTGGCTATTTCTTTCAAGTTGATGGAATCTTGTAATGTGTACGAAATGAGGTTATTGTGGACAGTTGAATATTCTTTCAATCGGGGCTTCGTTTTAATATTTCTTAGTCTAAGGGAGTAGAAGAGAGAATTCACAGTTTTTCTGATGGCAGCTTCAGTCAATAATATGCTGTTATCGGCCACCTTTGGCAATTCTACTAAGCCCGTGGTTTGACTGATGAAAAACACAAAACAGAAGATGGCAGTGAACGTTGAAAACATAATTCTGACTTTTGTAAATATCAATTTATTAAGATACAAGAGAATGAGAAATATAACACTACGACTACTATTAAAAGCAACGTAAACTTAAGAAAAGTGTTATCACAGTAAATGTTAAATTTTTATGGCGTTTGTTTTATTTCCTAACAACTTGATTCTTTCGTTGCGAAACGACTTGCGAAACCTAAAATTGGAATTTCGCAATATTTCATTTTTATGTGGTAGGAAATTGAAAAACTTTATTCGTGTTAGATTTTTATTACATTAGGTGTTAAGAAATACATAGCTTAAGAATTTTCTAATTGTGTACTATAAGTCATCTGTTTAACATTATAAGTTTTAAACTAAGCTCATATCACGGTAACAACCATCATGAACATTTGCAAATTCTTTTTGTCCATATTTGTCATTTTTTCTGAAAATATCCAAAATATCTCCACCGCAAACTCATCCAAAACAAGATTCAACTTTTTCCACGACAATGTACAGAATATTCACGACGTGATGAACAATATATTCATAACCGGTTTGAAACTGCACAAAAACTTTACTCAATCTGTCAAGAACCGTCTGCTACTGACAATGCACCAAGATTTAGTAAAAATAGTAACGAATAACGATAAAAAGGAATTTGAAAACATTGCTGATAAGCCAATAGTAAATGATCCATATACCAATATGCTGGATGAAATACTGCAAGATGAAACGATATTTCTGCCGGTTAACGCAACTGAAGTATATAGTAAAATCATAGACATAATAGACCAAAATGTTTTATCTAACATTCATACGTATTTAAAACAACTATTCCTTGCGTCGGATGAACCTGCATCGGATACTGAAACTATTTCGAATTTAGACATTCGTGAGTCTACTGAAAGAGAAGAACCGTTTTTAAAGAAGCAAAACTTTTCGACGCGTATTAATCTGAAAGCATGGGGTGAGTATTCATATATAATAACTTAGCTAAAATAAACTTAGCTGTTAATTATGAACGAAAATAAGGAGACGACAAACTAAAGACACAATAATTAACTCGTTATTTCCTGACCTCAAAGGAAAGAGCGTAAATCGCTTGCCATCAGGTCATCACTCTGAGAACTACCACGAAATAAAATCTCTTACCCAATCCATCGGCCTTAGTTCCAGAAGCAAATTCAGAAGAATCGTTGTACAACAGAAGACTCTACGGAGGCAAGAAGACGTCCATCAAGAAGTACCCGTTCGTCGCCAGCGTCCACGTCAACAATGTCTTCGTCTGCGCGGGGTCCATCATCGGGAAGGGGCTGGTCCTCACAGCTGCCTCGTGTTTGCAGGCGTAAGTGAAAGACTCGTAAGGTTCCTTAATCCTAAGTCCACTCCCCACTCTGGCAATGAAGGATCGTCGAGGAGAGCTCAACATAATCCGCCTGCCCCGCGGCAAGAGGGTATTCATAAGGAGGCGCAAGCCTACGAGAGCCCAGTCGGTTTGGCGGGATGCCCTATGAGAAAAAAAGTCGTAAATTAATTAGTTACTTGCCTTCAAGGTAACTTTATTGTCACGTTAAACCTAGACATAATGTGCATCGTAGATGGGTGATTTTTCACGAGATGTCACATTCGTGGCAGTTTTACACATATTCTAAGAATAGCTCGGCTTTGAGTAAAGCCATTGTAAAGAAAACTTCACGTTTCTATTGATTCTGTAACGTGACCATGATTCAGTGGGTCTGATTCCTTTTTGTAAGGGTTACGAAGACTAGACGGCAATCGCTTCAGTACAAATACCAGACCCACCACATTCTTAGACGTGGTCCAAGCGTACCCCTGGCTTCAAAGCAACAGCTTCAAACGTAACCGGGAATTACTCACTATTTTTTTTTTTTTTTTTTTTATAGGATAGGGGGCAGACGAGCATACGGATCACCTGATGTTAAGCGATTACCGTCGCCCATGAACACCTGCAACTCCAGGGGCTTCACAGGTGCGCTGCCGGCCTTTTAGAGCGAGATATGCCCTTTTCTTGAAGGTTTGTAGGTCGTAGTGGTCCGGAAATACCGCAGGTGGCAGTTCGTTCCATATTTTTGTCGTACGCGGCAGAAAGTTCCTGGCAAAGCGCACAGTAGTGGACTGCCAGCCATCCAGATGAAATGGATGGAACTGCTGCCGCGTGGAACGATGTCGAAACGAGGCGGCAGGAATCAAACCGAACAATTCCTCGGAGCACTCCCCATGGTATAAGCGATAGAGAATGCACAAAGACGCAACATCTCTCCGCAGCGCCAAGGGGTCAAGCCGACTAGTGATATCCCGGCAATCGACGATTCGAGACGCTCTCCGCTGGATCCGGTCTAGAGGAAGAAGCTGGTACGCAGGTGCTCCTGCCCAAAGATGAGAGCAGTACTCCATATGCGGCCGGACTTGCGCCTTATATAGCTGAAGGCGATGAGCCGGAGTGAAGTACCGTCTCGATCTATTTAGCACGCCAAGCTTCTTTGAGGCTAATTTAGCCTTGCCCTCTAGATGGTCCCGGAATTGGACTTCGCTCGATATGTCGATACCAAGTATACCAATAGTGGCTGAGGCATTTAAGGGGGTGCTCTCAAAATTAGGAAATGCGACCCAAGGATTTTTTTTTTGCGGTGAACGCACAAACTTGTGTTTTGCTGGGGTTGAATCGGACCAAGTTAAGTCTACCCCAATCTGAGATTTCGTTCAAACATGCTTCCATCTCAGACACAAGTTTGTTTCGGCTCTCGATGACGTTTTCCCCGAGAAATATTAGCGCAGCCGTTGTAAAACGCATCGCCCGTACTGTCATCCGCATAGCAATGAATATCGCGTTTATGCAAAATATCATTGATATGAAGAAGGAACAGTGTGGGCGATAGCACACAGCCTTGCGGGACTCCAGCATTTACGGACATAGTGTCGGAGCATTCACCGTCAACTAAGACCTTGATGCTTCTATGTTCCAAAAAGCTAGAGACCCATTCGCATAATTTCTCGGGAAGCCCATAGGAAGGAAGCTTCGCGAGAAGCGCCTTGTGCCAGACCCGATCAAAGGCCTTCGCAATGTCCAGACTAACCGCCAATGCCTCTCCCTTACTCTCAATCGCCTGTGCCCAACGGTGAGTCAGGAAAGTCAGCAAATCACCAGCTGACCGACCCTGGCGGAAGCCGTACTGTCGGTCGCTAAGCAACTCCTGACCCTCGAGATACCGAAGGAGCTGGCTGTTAATTATGGATTCCATAACTTTTGAGAAAAGGGAGGTTATGGCTATCGGTCTATAATTGGACGGATCTGAGCGGTCGCCTTTCTTGGGGATCGGGTGGACTAAGGCCGTCTTCCAGGACGTCGGGACAACGCCAGAAGAGTAGGAAAGCCGAAAGAGTACTAAGATGTCACTAAGATGATAATGAACATGTTTCTTGCAGAACCAAATTCCAAAGGACACACAGACCCCCAGCAGATATATCCGTGAGACTAGGCGGGGAGAACACCTACGACGGAGCAGCCATCTCCGTGGCCTACGTCCACTTCCATCCCTCCTACGACGCGGAGACCCTGAACAATAACCTCGCAATCCTGAAGATGGTGAAGCACAAGCTGATAAAGAAGAACAGCGTGAGGAGGATCAGATACGAGCAGTCGTATACTCCGATCCGGAATGATGCAATCGTTACTATATTAGGATGGGGGGCGCAAGATGTAAGTTTTGACAACTTTTTTATACTCATGGCGTCAATTATCCCATGAGGAGCTCCATGAGGCATGCTCCTGGAGCTCCACAATGGTGATAATGACTTTCCTTATCTTCAATAGTATTCCGCACCAACGTATTCAAACTTCAAGCACTACTCGGTATCACAAAACTTTGGTCATGTCTCCACGCGTGATAACGATTCAATAGAACGGCGGTCGTTTAGGGGAAGGTAGAGGGAACCAGATCATGCGCTGGACTGATTAAGTGAAACCCGTAGTGGGAAACCCTGTGTCAGACTGCGCTAGACTACTTACCTGCGAACAGAGGAAGATGGCGGGAGATCGTGTGGAAACTGTCTCCGCTTCTAACAAGGACACCTCAACGGGACCACCCCAACAGGAAATTAGCGACAGAGAAGAAGAAAGTATTTTCATCACGCGGGACATAGATTACTTAGTGCTTTTTTATGTGATAGGTGGGAGAGTAGATATCACTTGTTGGGAAGCGGTAGAGTCAAAAGTTTTTCGGAAAAATCTGCTACTGGGTAGCGTACCTAACCATTTACGTAGGTACACCTTGTAAGTATGCGGGTGGCACAGGACTGATCTGTGTGGAGAACTTTGGGGGAGGCCTATGTCCAGCAGTGGACGTCTATTGGCTGAAATGATGATGATGATGACCAAGTTTCGATGTTTTTTTTTTTTATGTGATAGGTAGCAGACGAGCAGGCGGATCACCTGATGGTAAGCAATTGGATGTAGACTTTTCCGACGCAATAGATTTGCACAGCGATTTTTTCAGTGATGTTTTCGATGACACGCTGAGATGGTGATCTATTTTCAGGAGAGAAACGTTCCAGACCCGTCCCAGAGGCTGTCGGTAGCTCGTCTGGCCGTTTATAAGAAGAAAGATTGTGTAAATGTTTACTCCAAGTAAGATGTTGCTTCTTCTTGTCTCTCTCCTGATATTCTTCCATAGTATAAGCAATTTTTTGCACAATTTTTTTAATCATTGCATTATGGTATAAAATATCTGAATTGTTTGTCGTTTTACAGGTATTACGTGGTTGACGCAAATTTCTGCGCGGGATACAACGATAGGGGCAGTGGAGCTTGCAATGTAAGATTTGCTATATTTTTATATCATAGGTGGCAGACGAGCAAACGGATCACCTGATAGTACCTAAGCGATTTTTATAAATATAATAATAATAAATTGAGACAACATCACATACATTGTCCTGGTTCTAAACTAAGGTTTTCCCTTGTACTATGGAAACCAGAAACAACGAAGGAACTACAAACACCCAGACCCAAGACAAATATCTGTTTCATCATTTTATTTTTTTTATTTTTATAGGATAGGGGGCAGACGAGCATACGGATCACCTGATGTTAAGCGATTAACGTCGCCCATGAACACCTGCAACTCCAGGGGCTTCACAGGTGCGCTGCCGGCCTTTTAGAGCGAGATATGCCCTTTTCTTGAAGGTTTGTAGGTCGTGGTGGTAGTACAAACATTTGTCTTGATGCGGGAATCGAACCCGCGACCCTTGCGTCTCAACCGGCGCTCAAACCACTACGCCAAATGGGTCGTCATTGCCTTGACTATTAGACTCCTACCACCAGTACAGTTACAAAGTGCGCTTCCAAACCATTTTTATATGATAGGTGGCAAACGATCAGACGGATTACATGATTGCAAGTGATTGCCGCTGCCCATAGACACCTAAGATGCAATACCAGTAGAGCCATAAATAACGAGAATATGTTTAGCAGTAAGTAGGCACTTACTGCTTGACGTTTCGACCGCGTCAGAATGGCCGTGGTTACCAACGGAACCAATACATGGCGCTGGGTGGCCATTACATCGCGCTAGTGTCTCGTATTTTAGGTTTACCTATAAGCCTTGACGTGGTCTACAGAAGTTTTCTCTTTACAAATAGTAATATCCAAGACGAAGTTATAGAGGGTTGAAAATGGCCTGAACTACTTCGGGAAAAGTATGGTAGGCCCGGCCGTGCCGCTTTTTTACTCGACTAAGCGAGGACCGTGCCCCCGGACAGATAAGTATTTTTTTTTGTTGAAATATTTGCAGAAAGACGTCGGCAACCCCGCCGTGATTGAAGGAACCCTCATCGGCGTGGTGAGCTTCGGCCCCCCTCACTGCGGGTCTCCGGACACGCCCACCGTCTTCACCAGGATCGGGGTCTACGCCAACTGGCTGGATACTATCATCCAACTGGTATACAGTTACTTACTTACTACGTTGGCTCAGCGACCCGAAGTGGATCTCCAACACGAGAATCCGCCATTCCGCTCTATTCTCAGCCACCTCTTGCCAATCCGACCTTTGAAGGTGACCAAGATCCTTCTTGACCTGGTCCATCCAGCGATATCTGGGGCGCCCGCTGGGCGCTTCCCGGTAGATCGACCCAAAGACAAAGTCAGCAAGGCTGCGCTGGCTCGGTCACTTGGAGAGAATGGAGTCGGATGGTGCTGCCAAGCGAGCTTACCTGGGTATACAGTTACTGCTTCATAATGTCCCTGTCGGTGGCGTAGCTACCCAGGGGCTAGGCGGGGCAGTGCCCCGGAGCCCTCAACGCCAAGGGGCCCTTGAATCCTTTCCAAAATCTCGATCGAACTTCACTTTTGGAAATTCTCCTAATTTTCAATAAATATCAGGAGGCAACCCCACTTTAATGGTTAAATTTTATTTGATTTTACAACTAATATTGATGTCCGTTTTCCAGGAAGTTAAGAATGAACACAGAAAAACTACTTATGAAAATCAAAAACCGGAAAAACCCCACCGTCCTCAACCCCCGCAGTCCCCTCATACAGGACTCCGCCAAGAACATTACTCACACAATAATGAATACCCCGAAGAAATTTTCATATTAAAAGAGATATTGAATGACATCACTAAGTCGAATAATTCGTTAATTGAAAATATAATACAAGATGGGTTCAACAAAGAAATGGTAAGTATGATTGCATCTAAAAAGGATGGAAGATATTCGCCTTTAGTATCTAGCAATGACTTCCCTCCGAATATAAAAAAATCAGTAATAAAGCCATACAACTTTAAACCTCTAACAACCAAACAATCAGTTCGAACAGACTACACGATTGATCCCAATACAAAGTTTGCGTTACATAACTACATTGACTTGAATGCATTTTCAAAATTCTACGACTCTTTGAGACACCAAAACTGTTGACCAGAGTGCTGAACCAACTACACGTAAAAATAGAATAATAAAGAAAACTAAAATATATCAAAACAACATGGCAAAACAAAACCAAATGCCACAAGATATGGTCTATTATGACCAGCCGGTAAAATCTGTAAGACCAAACGGTCCAGTACAATATTACGATCAATCCATGGAATCTCAATTCACGGTACTAACAACCCTGGATGAACCAGGACCATATTTTGACCAATCAAAACACGAGAAAGGTTCCTACGATCTAGATGACCATTACTATAATAATGCTAATGATGACCGTGTACATATAACACCAGCGTATAAACCAGGAACATACGGCCCTTTAGATTACGACTCACCCCCTCATACAAGTAAGAAATTTAAAAAATACTATACAAATGAACCAGGAGCTGATCAAGCACATTATACAGCTTCACAAAAGTTACAATACCTCCCGAGTAGGAAAACTACAAAGCCAACAATAGCACTATTACCTAATAACGATGAAGGCTTTGATAATTACGAAACTGAAGTATATGAGGAAAGAGGTTTAAGCATAGAAGTAAATATAAATACTATAAGAAAAACAACGCCATCATCTCCGAATGTTTTTGGAAGACCAACCACAAATTCCAATAACCTTTTGTTTTTAATAGAAGCAGACGTTGGGTCTGATGTTAAGTCTCAATCAAAACATGCTCCTGATAGGAGCAAATATTTTCAGATGAATCAGAAACCAAGAGAAATTTCCGTCACCAAAGGTATGGAATTTAGACAGTGATTCATATGTGTCTGAAGAGCACATGCAACATATGACTAAATATAGTCAAAATTACGTATGGGCATAATGGACTTAATAAAAAACATGAATTAAAGAAGAAGAGGATTTTTGAGCACTTTTCAAATCAACCAATAAAATTTTACAAAGTTGAGACTTGTTCTAC
>CM026297.1:3521658-3609869 GCA_014851415.1 Cnaphalocrocis medinalis
TAGATTATCTGTATACCAAATTTCATTTAAATCCGTTCAGTAGTTTTGGCGTGAAAGAGTAACAGACAGACAGACAGACAGACAGACAGAGTTACTTTCGCATTTATAATATTAGTATGGATACTTATTGCACGTATTTATTATAACATTTACATTAGGTTTAATAGCCTTTTTTTAATTAAATAAATAAAAATAAAAGAAATAAAATAATAACCTAAATGAGTTTTTGTAGGTACCTATTTTATATGTTGTATGATTGAATTTAAGCTTACAGAAATCTAATGTACCTACTCGTAAATCTAGTATTGAGTTTAAGCTTTATAAGAATAAAATTAATTAAAAATAATTATTTATTGAGGTGGTGGTTAACGGAATGTAGTTAACTGTTAATCAGATTGATGCTTACCTTCAGATTAAGGTACTGTGTCACTACAAAAAACAGGACAATTAGGTGTGTATAACGATTTGGATCTTCTATTTACCGCTTGAAACGTTAAAACTGACTATCCACAAAAATACTTTCGTGATAGTAAACAAACTTTTGATGTAAAAAACGCCCTAAAGAGTTAAATAAAAATATTATATAACTCGATCAGAAATGGTCCTTGTTTGTACTCCATACTAAACTATGTACACCATAATATATCTATCGGCCCGAGCTAAAATTTCAACGGTTTTATCCACTGAGCATCCACCGCTTCTTATTTGGCTTTTCTCCCTCCTCCAGTCGTATTCCTCATCACTGAGGGTCGTGATTCCTCCCATTGGATTTCAGTTTTTCCCATATGATGGTTCTCTATCGGCTTCTAACTTTCGCAACCTAGAGGGCATCATGGAGCTTGGATTTGGCTTTTCTAAACACTAATCCGCTATGTATGTAGTAATGTTCTTGCAAAAACACACAGAAACATTCAGGATATGCAAAGTAGAGAAGAAACGTAAAGAGCATCGGCGCGCGCGCCGTGTCTCCGGCATCGCGCTAAACGATTATCACATCAAAAGGCGGCGCCGGCTGCGTCTACAGTGCGAGGAATAGCGGTGGCGAGGATCTCCACAAAATAATTAACATGTCCCTCCACACTGCTTAGGCAGATAGAAAGAAAAACAAAAAATATTTTGTGATTAGACGACCCATGTGGCTTCAACATCTTGCCCATTAAACAACACGCCATGGACACGATGGACGTGGTCAGCATCATCCAGATCTGTAAATCCAATTTCACAGAAAAGGATATTTGCAGCGGCAAGGTGCTGCTGTACACGACGCTCGGCCAGGCCGACCGAATGCCGTCTCGTAGAAGGGACGAAAAGGGTGAACGAAGTCTCCAAGACATCATCAACCTGTTGCAGGAGACCGATCCAGACGACGTGCCAACGTTTGTGGCGAAGGACCTTCATAGGATGCCTCCCGTCACCTTTGACCACGTCGACGTCACCAGGCTGCTGAAGGACATCACAACCCTAAAGGCAAGCCTGGCTGAAGTGCTGTTGAAAGTAGAGGCTTCGGAATCTACGATCTCCGATCTGCGTGCCGAATTATTGTCTATAAAACGTAATGATTCGGTAAGTAGGTCACCCGAGGCCACGACTGTCAACACACGTCGCGGAGCGCAAAACGCATCGGTCAGCAATTTTGACTCGCCGCCTGCTGTTGCTGAGTGCAATGCACCGCGCCCCGCCGCCCGCTCCCCCGCCGCGCGCCCCGCCGGGGAGCCAACACCAGCTGCTGGCACGGACCCCCCGACCCGTGCTTACGCTGCGATTGCTGCCGCACCACCTCGGCATCAACAACCGGAGGGGAATAAGCCGAAGGTGACACCAACATTGTGTCCACCGAAGACCAAATGCAGTGATGAGGGCTTCATTAAAGTTGAGAAGAAGAAGAGGAAGCCCACCAGCCGTAACCACCGTGGTACTGCACCGATTGGACCTGAACGCTTGCTGCAACCAGAGACCCACACTACGCAGCTGTATGTGTCCCGGTTACACTGGTCTACGAAGGTCGAGGGGGTCGTAGATTACGTGCGCAAAAAGTCCAACTGGACGCTGAGGGTCGAGCGGTTGGAGTCTCGCCACAAAGTGAGCTTCAACTCGTTTGTGGTGCGAGTGCCGACCCACTCTCTGGCGACTTTTATGAAGGAGGACTTCTGGCCGCAGGGAGTCGTCTTCCGCAAGTTTCGAGGACGGCTGCCAGCAGATTCTACGCGCCACAATATGATAAAAATAAAATAAATATAATATTATATGTATGTTAGACTATAAGGTATCTATTATATGGGCCAATGAAATGTTTTTAAAATGTTCTTGTTGCCTGAAATAAATGGATTATTATTATTATTATCCGATTAAAGTTTTTCTCAGTTTTAAACTGGTTTAAAGTACAGTTACGGGCTTTTGCCAAGCAACTGCACTTGATATTTTAGTTAAAGTCTGTTTGTATTAGATTTGTACTTTCATACGGTTCATCTTGTAGAAATTTTCTAACGATTCGGCATGTGTTTAGTATGGCAGCTTTCTGCATTGTGACGTAAGAGTTTTCTGGGAGATCTAACAGTTTAATACTATGGTGAAGGTGTTTGGGAATAACTCCTGTACTGGAGAGCACTATGGGAACAATATATACTTTGTCTAGATTCCATATACGTGAAATTTCTTCTTTTAACTCCGTGTATTTATGTACCTTTTCTGAGATGGATTTTTTGATATTATGGGTATTGGGAACTGTAACATCTATCAAATATGCAGTATTATTTATCTTGTCTACTAACGTTATATCAGGTCTATTAAAATGCGTAGTTTTGTCTGTTAAAATGGCGCGGTCAAAGTATAATTTGCAGGTAGAGCTCTCCAAGACAGATTTTGGTAGGTATTCGTAATAAGGTTTCGGGTTTGGCGGTAATAGTTTATGCTTGATAGCTAATTTTTGATGGACATAGTATGCTACTTGATTGTGTCTATGAGTGTAATCGGTTTGGGCAAGAACTGGGCAGGCGTTTATAATATGCTGGATGGTTTCAGGATTTCTATGACATTTTCTGCATCTGTCGTCTTGTGCGCGAGGGTCTTTTATTATGTATTTTCTGTAATTTTTGGTGTTAATTACTTGGTCTTGAATTGAGATTAAAAAGCCTTCAGTCTCTGGAAACAGATATCCTAATTTAAGCCATTTGTTAGACGCATTCATGTCAATGTGATTTTGCTCCAAGTCCTGTACATGTCTGCCGTGCAATTGTTTTTTGCGCCACGTGTCCAATTTAAGTTTTTCTGCTTCCTGTATTGTATTAAAGGTAATATTATTACACTGTAGGTTAAGTGGAGTGAAGTTGTTGTCGGAGTCTATGACAGCTTTATGTAAAGCACTACTATTGGCTTTTTCGTAAAAGAATTTTCTGATATTTTCTACTTGATTTTCCCATAGTAATTTTAGATCTATTAATCCCCTACCCCCTTTGTCTCTTTTTATTGTCATGCGTTCAATGGCTGATTTTGGATGTAAGTATTTGTTTTTAGTTAATGTGGTTCTGGTTTTAATTTGTAGATTAGATATGTCCGTATTTGACCATTTTATCACCCCAAAAGAGTAGGTTAGAATCGGTATTGCGTAGGTATTTAGAGCTTTAAATAAATTTTTCGAGTTTAGGTGTTTCTTGCATATTAGACTGACTCTTCTTATATATTCTGTTCTTAATTCCTTCTTTATTTGTGTATGATTTATGTATTTGTTTTGTTTTATTCCCAAATATTTGTATGTGTCGTTAATATCCATAGATTTGATGTTAATATCTTCATTTATATTGAAATCCCCTGATACAATCTTTCCTTTCTTTATGTGTAGGGTTTTACATTTGTCCAATCCAAAAGTCATATTAATGTCTTTACTGAAATTTGCTGTAAGTTGAATTAAAGTCTCCATATCTTTAGCTGTATTGGCATATAACTTGATGTCGTCCATATACATTAAATGCGATACCATTACCTCATCTGTAAGTGGGTATCCATAGGATGATTGCGTGAGTAAGTTGGAGAGTGGATTTAGTGCGAGACAGAACCACAAAGGACTTAGCGAATCTCCTTGGAAAATGCCATTGCTAATTTGGATTTCGTCTGTAGTTATAGTAGTAGTCTTTGTTGAGAGTGATAGTACTGTCTTCCACTTAGTCATGGCATCCTCCAGGAATGTTATTATTGTAGGGTTGATTTTATAGATTTGCAAAACTCGTATTAACCACGAATGTGGCACACTATCGAAGGCTTTTTTATAATCGATGTATGTTAGATGTAAGTTTTTATTATTTTTATTAGCTTGTCTTAAAATTGTAGAATCTATTATTAATTGTTCTTTACATCCTTTGTGATTCTGTCGGCACCCTTTTTGTTCTTCAGTTAAGATATTGTTTGATTCTATGTGTTTGTTAATTTTATTAGTGATGCATGATGTAATTAGTTTATATAAGGTTGGTAGGCAGGTAATTGGCCTATATTGGGAAGGATTTGATGTATCGGAGCTTTTTGGTAGCATATACGTCATGCCTTTGGTGACAAAATCTGGTAGTTCTTCTTCTCCTTTAATAAGCCCCGTACATTTTTTCGCAAGCATATCGTGTAAGACAACAAGCTTCTTATACCAAAAGTTGTGGACTCCATCTCTTCCAGGTGCCTTCCAATTCTTCATTTTCATTGTTACTGTTTCAATGTCTTCCTTTGTGACATCGGTAAATTCCATTTCTTCTATACTATCCCACTTTCGCTCTTCATCTTTTATCCATCTCGCATCATCATTATGAACTTGCTCTCTTTCCCATATTTCAGCCCAATAACTTTTTAGGTTTTCCTCATCTGGCGCTGTCGAATCATTTATCTCTATTTGTTTATCTCCTAGTGACCTATAGAATCCTTTCTCGCTTGATGAAAAAAGCTTGTTATCTGCTTTTCTTTGTAGGGCTTTAAGATACCGTGCTAACCTGTGTGATTTAAGGGATAGTTTTTGCTTTAGGGTGTCAAGGACGTCTTGTGGTGTTTTATTATTATTGTCGTGAGTTGAATGTTTTTGGTTTCGCTTAAGAATTTTTTGGACACATAAAATAAGTTTATTTGATATATTATTACCGCTAATGTATTGTATTAGTCTTGCTATGTCTGCTCGCAGCTGTGTAATATCATTTTCTAATCTAATCTGCCAAGGTTGTTTCTCTGGTTTTGGAGTATGCCTACTACTTTGTGTTTTTATTTTAAATCCCAACTTCTCACTGATTACTACTGCACTGCAATATATAAGAGTATGTAAATCTTTAACACTTAGGTCTTCTTTTACATAGTTACGTAGTATCTTACTGTTGAATAAAGCAATTATTTTATACAAATCCCTATTTTCTCTTAGTCTAGGTAATCTGGGGCGCTCTTCTGGGTTTACATTTGAGTATTGTTCTATTGCTGCCTCCAGTTGTTCTAGTAGTTCTTTCTCTAGTCTACCTGAGTTTCCATAATATTGTTCGGGGCTAGATATCGTATTCATATTCAACATTGGGGATTGATGTATTGAATCTAATTGTGTTTGCGGGTTATCTATTTCTGTAGTTGTATTTTGCGTGCTTTGTGGAGTAGTTAAGCTATTACTATACGATTCAACCTGTAGTTGATCATGTTGTTGGGCCAATTCTTCAGTGACTTCACTTCTTATAATATTCATCCTATCTTTGCTTATATATTTACCCATTAATATTAGTCTATTTTGGTCAGCTATTCTTTGTTCTGTAATGTGTGATAATTGTGGATGTGTTTGAATGAATGATTGGTGAACTGCTTGTCTGTATGTGGTTAGATTTGTTTCAAGATTAGTTACTTTGTAGTAAGCTCGTAGAATAGTCTCATTTTGTTCTAATGTCCATCTCATTCGTGTCTGAGTGGTAGTTTGCCTTGTTTGTGTGGTCATGTTTTGTGTAAAGTTTTGAGAGAATTGTGTGTTTGTGTTAGGGTTTATAATATCTAGTTCTAGTGCTACTTGATTGCGGATGCTGTCTATTGTAATTTGCGGTAACATTTTTTTATTCATTATTGCTCTTCTTTGGTCACCTACTCTTTGTCTGCCTACATCTTTCATTTCAGGGAATTCTTTTATAAATTTGTCATGTAAAAGTGGTAAGTAGCTATTGGTGTCTTCTTCTAATCGTGTTAAATGAAAATAAGTACGTAGGATAAATTCATTCATCTTGGTACTCCATCTCCTACGCACTCTTGTGCTGCTAGCGATGGGTGCAGTGTGGGCGACAGATGTCTCCTGCACAACATCATCCAGCTGCATGCTACATGTTGACGACGTCGGCGAGCGCCTATATGATGGTTCCGCGGTATATGTTTGCAGAGACGGTGAGTTGCTTCCATTTTCTGAATATTCCATCATATTGGCAATATTCTGCGGTTTGACTATTGTGTGCCGATCACATTGTCGGCTACTGGCGGATCGCATGCTGTCACGTCCAGCGCCAGATCCAGACGTGCCCCGGCGAACCCCGGGACGCGGCCTATAACTCAGACTCCGTTCATCATCTGGGGACGCAATGGTAGATCTAGATGTATTTGGATCTTCAAAGGAATGTGGTGATGAACCAATTGATGGAAACAAACTGTACGTTGACGATGGTGATGATGGACCTGAGTTATTTTCGGCTGAAGTATCTTCGGGTTCATTCCCAGCGAGGGCCCGCCTGTTCAGCTCCTCGCCACCGACGGTTCGCATGCTGTGACATCCAGCGTCGGCTCCAGATGTACCCCGGCGATAGCCCCCGGGTAGCGGCCTCAAACTATATCTCTTTTGTTGTGACTCCATATTTTGGGTTGGTTTGGGACCGTTGGTTGAGGAAGGGTAGTCTAGATGTTGTTGACATTATAAAGTGCAGCCTGATAGGGTTTTATATGTTGTTGTTGTATATAACTGGGCAATGATAAAGTGCAAGCCTTCCCGTAAGCCCCCCCACCACGACAAGGTGGCCCCTCGGGGGGGTATTATTATTATTATTATTAATATGAAAAATATAGTTATTTTTATGTGTACCTTTTACAATATTGGTGTTACTGTAAAAACACGAACTACTGTAAATCCTAAAATTTAAGTGTAAATCCTAAGATTTAAGTGTAAATCCCAAGATTTACCAACATGAGTTGGTCAATGTAAGTAATTCTGAAAATAAGAGAATTTCAAGATTTTTGGCTGGTCACTGTTTTAACCTAACCTAACCAATAATTTTGTGATGATGTTACTGACTAAACTCTACTAAAATAAAAAATATTAGTTAGGTTAGGTTAGAACAGTGACCGGCAAAAAATTTTTAAATCCTCGAGCGAGTTTTTTTCAGGCAAGTTGTCCCATAACCCACTTATAATTAAGAATTACTCATTGTTTTATTCCTAAAACCATTATCTACCAGCTGACAGTGATAAAACCTACCATATACTGAACTCGAATGGTAAAATCTCTTAAAAATCGTCATATTTTCAGAATTACGTACATTTACCAACTGATGTTGGTAAATCTTAGGATTTACACTTAAATCACCATAGTTCGAGCTTTTACAGTAACATTGGTATTAATATCTTGACCTTTCTAAAACTGTCTCTTCTTTCGTGTCCGCCACAAGGACTAGGTACAATCAAATGACAGACTTGCTGATTGCTCGCTTGTTGCCTCCAGCATGGCCATAGAGTTAAATGAGATCATGTTTGCGCACTAGAGGTAAAAACTTCTACTTGGTCCATTGTGCGTGTTGGGTCCTGGCTATACTAGCCAGCCTAACTCGGCTCAAAAGTACAAAAGCATCCTGGGGACTAGACAGCGTATTGTATTCTGAGCATATTTTTACGTTGACTCGTCACAGCAGAGCTAAGTACGTTTGTAACTTATATTTTGGCGGTTATTTAAGTGATAAAATTAAACAAAAAAAATTAAATATTTTTAGTTAAAGAAAAAATGTTATCGCTATCTCTCGTGTACTCTACCCTCTCCCTCACCCTTGGAGGCGAATGCCTCGCTCGTAATGAGGTACGCATTCCAGACCTGATAACCATACTGATAAGGGCTGCATTACCAGGAATATTGGACGGAATGACAGCGAGACGTGGCTTTGATGTTATGGGCTCAAGGTGACAATTGTGTGGAGGCAGTCGAATACTTCAACTGACTTATGACATAATATGTTTTAATGTTTATTTTAGTGGTTCAGTATATTGGCCTTCTATGGTAAGCAAGAGGAGAGCCCACGTTGCAGTTACAATGGACGCCAAGGCACGGCATCACATCCGTTGGCACTGCCATACAATAGTGTTATCATTGCTTCGTCAACATCCAAAGGCAAGTTTGGCCCGTGTGTGTATTTGCACACTAATACCAAACGCACATACAAGGTTCGCTGCTGTAATAATAATTGATAATATGCACACTTTTGCCCAAGTCAATAGATGCCAAATCGTTGATACAGTTTGTCAAGAGCCTGCCACGGCTGGGATTTCCTGATTTGGTGATTGTCGCGGGAATGCCATAGATGCGGGCAACACAGGACCGATCTGTGTGGAGAACATTGTGGGAGGCCTATGTCCAGCAGTGGACGTCTATTGCATATAATGATAAAAATAATTTATTTTCGTACTATGCCCGGAAGGACTTTCGATTTCGTGTCGTGATTGTCGATGGGGAAATTTGAGCAATTCTATGGAATGGATAAAAAAATTTACACCCTTAGTCTTAAATTTATCAAAAAACTTTAAAATCAAGTGTTGGCGCAAACTGTGGGAGAGCCATGCTTCGGCATGAATGGGCCGGCTCGACCGGAGTGATGTCACTGCCTCACAGAAAACCGGCGTGAAGCAGCTCCTGTTCTGTGTTTCGCTGAGTGAGTGAGGGTACCGGAGGCCCATCGGGGGGGAAGGGGATTAAAATTAGCAGCGCACTTGTGACTCCACTGGTGTTGCATGTGTCCATGGGCGGCGGCAATTGCTTACCATCAGGTGATCCGCCTGCTCGTCTGCTACCTATCACATAAAAAAAAACTAAGCCCTCTTAACCATACACATTACATAAGTCCATTAATTACACAAATAAACGTACCTAATCCCAATCATCCCGAAAGAAACAATACAGCTTCATAGCCGTCGGAAGGGTCCGTATTTCTTGTATGACAAATGTATTAGGGCCATTCGTAGAGGATTAGCGGGAAATACAAATAGCAGCCGACAGATGCAATCTATCACTGCATGTTGTGTGGGAGTGGGGGGGGGGAGTCTTTTGTGGAGTCCCTATTGTAGAGGTATGATAAAGGACCTTTTCAGTGTCTAGGTATTACTAGAATACTAGTTCTTTAGAGAATTTACTCAATAGCAATATTTAACAGCAATCTTTTTTTATTTATTTTTTATGTATTGTATGCCTGCATTACAGATCCGCTTGTCGATTCGCTGTATTATTATCGCTATTAGCGATATTTCACATTCATAAATGTTCTATAAGGACTTAAATTGAATAAAGAATATTTCTATTTCTATTAATATAACCGCCGATATTGTATTTGTAAATTACCATCTCTAGCATCTAGCATTAAGGTCTGTAATATTTTGTACAATAAAGAGTAAATCATTTACTGTCTCCGTGGTGCAGTGGGTAATGTTGGGTGGGTGGAAACCATTTTGGTAACACGTCACGATAACTGTCTAATTTTTTTTAGTATACCGTTTTCATTTTGTGATTGTGTTTACCAAATAAATTTTTATTCTATTCTATTCTTAAAGCGACGGCTTGCGATGGGATGCCCGGGTTCGATACCCGGGTCGGGCCAAAAATGTATACCTGAGTTTTTCTGTTCAGAAAAACAGAAGAAAATAGCGACTACATTTCTGATCCCATTCTTTATCCGCACGGATAGTCACCCACTAGTCTATGCCACTAGTCTCCCATATACCTATCGTCAACAGTCTCTCGCGTCCCCCTTCCGGGAAGCTAATGGATAGAGCATCTTTACTACAATAGTCTCTTTACAATTTAATATTACTTACGTAACACAGACTGGTTCAACTTTAACAGATTACAAAGATTCTTACAACATCTCATACATTGATCTGACTCCGTACTAAGTAGCTTAAGCACTTGTGTTACAGATATCAGACAACAGAGGAAAGACATAATACAGCTCGGCGACAGACAGACAGACGGACAGATAGGCTAGTCTTAGTAATAGGGACCCGTTTTTAGGGTTCCGTAGCCAAAATGGCAAAAACGGAACCCTTATAGTTTCGTCATGTCCGTCTGTCCGTCTGTCCGTCTGTCCGTCTGTCCGTCTGTCCGTCTGTCACAGCCGATTTACTCGGAAACTATAAGTACTACAGTGATGAAATTTGATGGGAATATGTGTTGTATGAACCGCTACAAAAATATGACACTAAATAGTAAAAAAAAGAATTGGGGGTGGGGCCCCCCATACATGTAACTGAGGGATGAAATTTTTTTTTTCGATGTACATACCCGTGTGGGGTATCAATGGAAAGGTCTTTTAAAATGATATAAAGTTTTCTAAAAAACATTTTTCTTAAAGTGAACGGTTTTTGAGATATCAGCTCTCAAAGTCGTAAAAAGTATGTCCCCCCCCCTCTATTTTTATAACTACGGGGTATAAAATTCTAAAAAAAATAGAGGTGATGCATGCTAATTAACTCTTTCAACGATTTTTGGTTTGATCAAAGTATCTCTTATAGTTTTTGAGATAGGTTGATTTAACTGTAATTTTGGTTAAGTTATTGTGCTTACACTGAAAACGATGGCTGAACCTTATAAGATAGATCAAAAAATATACTACAGTATTGTACACCTTTAAAAATCTTATATTTGCTGCTACGGAACCCTTTGTGCGCGAGCCCGACTCGCACTTGGCCGGTTTTTACCTCTTGACTACGGAACCTTAGAGAAGAAAACGAATACGACATCAAAGATCGCACGTAAAACATTTATACGATTTTGTGAACATTGCTCTTCGCTTCACCAAAAAAAGTAAATACACCCCCTATTGCGAATCCCATAAGGTTCACTTTCAGAAGTCAAATATTATTATTAAATCTGCCCCTATGACAAGGCAATAGCCTTTATGGTGAGCAAAATAAAGTTAAATTTTTTTTGTTCAGTCAAGTAAGAATATATTATCTTCTCTATTAAGATGTTTTACAAGCTAAATATAAAAGTTGTTTAATATTTTTATACAGAGTGTATCTGTGAACATTTATGTATCCATTTAACCACGTGTTATATCAACTATTGTAAACAACATTTGTTCAACAACTTTTCCAAATTCTTCGAAAAATTTTTCGACTCCCCATACAAAATGACCAAGTCATGTGACCGACTTTGTATGGAAAGATGAAAAATTTTTATGCGAATTTTCAAAAGTCATAGAACAAATGTTGTTCAAAATGGTTGCTAGAACACGTGGTTAAAGGGATGTAAATGTTCACAGATACAACCTGATCTATAGTCTGTCTTTGTCATTTGTGCCGACCCATACTGAGGTCACTGTAAAGGTGGTCGCGATGTAAATCGCAGAAATTCTGTTTCAAATAATATTGGGCCATAGCAAAATCGCGAAAAAGTTAGCATAAAAGAAAACATAATAAATCATGTGTGAATCTTCCAGCTCATACTGGAATCTTCTCGAATTCTCTCTTCGTAGTTAAATAATAAGATTTTGTTTTCCCAATTTAATCCCTCACAATTCACATGAGGATCCAAGAAAAAGGATACGCGAAATATTTGATGGAATAGTTCGTAGCAACTCGTAGCAGCGCCATATTTCATTCTTGTATCCCGTAGCAATCGTAGCGCCGTAGCACTGCGTAGTAGGCAGGAACAATATCGGGATTGTCTTTATAATCCAGCAACTATACTCTGATTTTTAATCATGTGGTAGTAAACTGACAGATGCAGATGTCAAGCCGGTGTCTCAAGTTTCTAAACATTTAACATTTTACATCTGTCAAAGTGATTGATAATGAATGTATGGGGATTAAAAATCAGAGTATAGGTACATACATTTTGTTTGGGCATATTCGAAATTCAGAATACTTTTAGCTGTAAAATTACTAGTGACAGCTCAGTTGGGATCACTTATTCAAACGCTTTCAGTATGGAATTGTGAATTTAGAAAGTATATCTATGAGCAAACCTAACGAATCCAAAACAGAAATCCTCTAGGCGCTATATTATAGTCCATTTCATAGTTTCAAAAACATCTGGACGTAGTTTATATCTACAAGGAAAATATTATTTTCTGAAAGCGTTTTTTGTTGAATAAATCCTCGGTCTACGTACACACTGGCAGAGCCGGGGGCTTATACAATTTATGATGTTCCTGCAAGTAATGACCCACGAAATTCTTTCGTACTTTTCGCAAGTTCTCTTGAATAGTACTCGCTAAACTGTTTGGAGTAGGTTGTTACCAATAAAAGGTAAGAGAAGATACCCGACGCAAAACGACGGGGTGTTATAAGCTTGACGTGTCTGTGTGGCTGTGTCTATGGCATCGTAGCTCCCAAACAAATGAACCGATTTTGATTTTGTTTCTTTGTTTGAAAGATGAATAAAGGGGGAGTTTTCTTAGCTATGTTGGATAAAAATCGATCCAAGATGGCCGCTGTCACAAAGATATGGATGGATTTTATGTTTTAACACAATACAACAATATGGGTATCATATGAAAGGCCTTGAGTAGCATATATATTATGAATTGAGATTTTCAAATCCAAGATGGCCGCCGCCAGAAAATGAGTGCCGAGGGTTTTTTTATATGATGTGGCAGATGAGTTGATATATCACCCGTTGGACGTCATTGGAACCACGAGTGTGCTGCCAGCTTCGTAATTCTCCTTGCCGCCAGATAGGGCCGCCGAAACTCACACTCACTCGGAGAAACACAGCGTTGGCTCTGCTTCATACTGGTCTTCTGTGTGGCCGGGGTACCTGTCACCCAAGAGAAAATACTGCCTGCGCTGTGTGTTGCAGAGTGAGTACGGGTACCGTAGGTCCAATCGGCCGAAAGGGGGTGAAAGATTGTCAGCGTACTTGTGCCGCCACTGGTGTTGCGGGTATCTATAGGTGGTGGTAAGAACTTAACATCAGATGATCCGGCTGCTCGTCTGTCACCATTTGCATAAAAAACATTTAGACAAAAGTCTGTTTGGCGTTGAATTGCTTAATAATTCAACTAGTGGCCGGCCCTTACTTCGCTTCGGGAACGTAGTTCAAAAATTAACGAATAGATGGCGCTGGGCGTCAATTACATCGCGCTAAAGTTTTGTGTTTTCGATTTACCTATAAGCTTTGTCGTTGTCTATAGAAGTTATCCCTTTATTTTTGTTTTATTTTTTTATTTATTATTTGAATTCAATTAACACGTCAATTGCCATTTATTAATAGAATAGAAGATAGATATAGAAGATTGTACTTTAATAGTATAAAATTACCTCCCAAGCTATTACATATCAGGCCGTAATGTAGTCTGCTAAATCTCCAGCAAGCAGTCCCAAAGCTTTACAAATACCCACAATAAAGTTATTCCTGGTGCTTACGTTTATGTAATGTGCAAGTCGTTGTGGGCGACGAGTTGCTGAGAATCATTTAATGTGCGTTTTTTGCTGTACTTTCTACCACGTAACTCATTTTTGTGGAATAGTTTGGCTGCAGCAATATTTCCTGACGACTACGACTTAGGGACCTTCAAGAGAAGAGCGTACTCTGATGAAAAGGCCGGCAACGCATCAGTGACCTTTCTGATTTCGAAGATTATAGGTGGTGATCGTTTACCAACAGGTGACCCGCTTGCTCGTTCGTCGCCCATTATTATCATCATTATCAGCCCGGAGGTACTTACTGCAGAGTTCCTCCTTTCTTTTTCGCCAAAGTCACTCACTGCTTGGATACAAGTAGGACCTCCAATTTTGGTAATATCATCGACCCATCGTAACGCTATGTGTGTGTGTGTGTGTGTGTGTGAGTATGCATTGTGTGTGTGTGTGTGACGTGTCGCCTCTAGTACAAAAAAAATCTTTAAGAGTATAAGACCATTAAGAAACGTAGGTTCCGCTTCATAAAATTCTGTGTACGCCGACATAACAAGAGAAAAAGATCAGGCTTCGGCACAAATCTCGGCAGTAACATAGTGTATAAACATGATCACAGCTTGTACTAAATGTTGCCAACTTAGGGCTTGGGTATAAGTCTGGTACTTAATTTTGTGACATTTTTCAACTAATAGTTTCAGGGCAACAAATGGGGCTTAAAATTGTATCGTTAAAGTATTAGTGAACATAGCTATTGATAGATAATAATATGAGACACTATAACTATATTTTCAGATTCTAAAACAATATTTTTTTGGATTCAGGACCTTAACGGAAAAAAATATGCAAACAGACGAATTGTGAACCTCCTCTATTTGATTTTGACGTTAGTCAAAAAAGAGCCATTATAGCTTTTCTATCTGATCGATAGAAGACGTCAGACGTGCTAGACGTCATTCTGTAGCGCTACCATGAGTTGGCATCGAAAAGTAACGTAACGTTACTACAGTCGATAGCGAGCGAGTAAACGTGCGTCAAATAGATTTCGTTTGAACACGTACGTAGGGTTTAAAAACGTTAGCGTTTACTCGATAGCGAGTGCGTTATTTACGCAGAAAGTGACGTGCTTGTCATCACGCCCTATGTAGCTGTTTCTTTCTAACTGCACTCAAAAGACAGAGTTCGATAGATATACCCAAAAAGCTTGATATCCACAGCCACGAAATTAAATAATTAAGATAATCCGACTTATTTTAAATGTCTTATAGCAGTGGGTAAAGCTGATGTTTATGATGTTTTTTAAATTGTATTGGTATTATTTTTGTCAATGTGACAGACATAGAATAAATTCTAAGATGACAGCATGGATGAAAGACTTTATTAGGTGAATTTTAGTGGCAAAATTGAAAGTTTAGTTGCTTGTTTTAATCTCTCTCACGTCTCTTTAAATATGAGAACCAGTGCGCCGCAGTGGCATGGCGTCGGCTGCAAGGACCCCTCTACCATCCGACAGAGCAGGGCACCGAGCTCGTCAGAGTCACCTCCCTTGCCTCTAACGCCTCGCCGGCAGCGTAGAGGCTGTTTCCAAGACCCGTCATCCCCCATCCCCAGAAGGACCCGTACACGGATGCAGTCAGATCTAGCAAGGCAGGTTTTTGTCAGACCTGACTGAATAGCGGAATATCCAGCAAGAAACAGAGCGGGAGAGAAACAGGCGAAGAGAAGCAGAAAGGCGAAGAGAGTGTTTAGAACGGTGGCAACAATTATTTGGGCAGTTTTTAGAATTAGGAATACATTATTATATTTTAGAAATAAATAAGAATAGTTAAATAATTTTGTAATTTGTTAATATATTCAAATATTATATCTTTTTATATCTTGTTTCTCTTGAGTTTTAGTCTTCTTGCCAATTGGTCGCGTAATGCTCTTCTCAATAATAAGTCAGTGGCTGTACTGCCGATTTCATTTTCTAATACCTCTTGAACAAAATGCCCACCTGAAGTAAAAATATAATAATTAATATAATTATCCTAACTAATATTATAAATGCGAAAGTAACTCTGTCTGTCTGTCTATCTGTTACTCTTTCACGCCAAAACTACTGAACGGATTTAAATGAAATTTGGTATGCAAATGATCTAGACCCTGAGAAAGAACATAGGCTACTTTTTATTGCGAAAAGGGGGTTGTAAGGGGTTAAAAGGGGGGTAAAAAGTTACTTTTCCACGCGGACGAAGTCGCGGGCGGCCGCTAGTATTTTATAAAGATCATCTCCAAAAAATCAACATTAGATTATACCTACCATGTATCATGTCCTACCTTGAGGTTATACAGGATATGTCTTACCTTAGACTCCTAGGAGATTCTTTGCGTGGATGTAAATCTGTGTAATACGCCAGCAAATCACACAAATCCTCAAAAACCACCGTATCAAGCCTATATTTCTGTTCAAGAGGGTGTCCAGCCCACTTGTACATATCAGTTTGAAATTTTGCTTGTGAGTGTCGTTCATCTTGAAATGCAGCCGCCGTCAATACTTATTGTTCCACGCTAGATATCTTTTTTCCGACATTATACTCAATATATGTTAAATATTTTGTAAAATCAAAACACCTTTTCACACCATATTTGGCAAGTGAGTTACTTAACTACAATCGTAAAGGTATTTTTCGATACCTAACGTCAAATTTGTAACTATCGCTTTGTCTCTTTCATTGTGATGCATTTGAAAGAGACAGAGCAATAGTTTACGTTATGTCAGTTTTCAATGTCAACTCGTAGCGCTACGTAAACGCTACTCGCTAGCGACTACGTTTCAATTTGACAACTCGATACTACAGATTTTAGTTTCTCAAGTGACCGCTAGAGGCGCTGTACACTTTTTCATACATTTTTTTTACGCAGACGCTAGCGAGTTCTGTCACTGTAAACTCATGGTAGCGCTACTGGAAACCCCCCATCCGTCGACACTCGTTTCGCTTGCCGCAAATGCGGACGAACATACAATCGCGAATTGGTCTGTACAGCCACGAGCGAAGGTGTGGTGCCCCTACTTAAAATGCTACTTAAATCATCTGCTAAGATGCAAAAGGCCTATATTATCTGATTCGATTTAGGTGGTGTCGTTAGTTAACCAACGATGTATTGTTTATTAGGTAGATACTCTTTTTTCATTTTATAAACTCCAAGTTGGGCCAAAAAATCTCGTTTTAGTTCTACTCGTAATTTTCATAATTCTATCTAACATTTCTGAGAGCTGTTTTGCAGTGATCAGATGCTTAAATTGTACACTGAATATTTGTTTACCTGGCTTTTAAGTATTATTTGTTGTGCTATAAAGAGTATCTATCTATCTAAATAGAAGGCAACACTGCCTGTGCCAGAAACATAATATTTCTGCCAGCATTTTCATAGAAATTCTATTCCGCTGCAATATTTTTGACCGGAGGCGAAAACTTTGATGCATATTTTCGGATATTAATTTTATTTCTATTTTGAAAACTTTGCTGTAGAAGATTGGGTTTTTTTAGGTACAAAAAGACAGTATGGGTTATAAATGAAGTTATATAGGGCACCTGGTCATGTAGAAAAGCGAAGGAACACAAAGTTTATGGAGTTTAAAGTTAAATTGATTAATCGTAATTGAAGTTTCTAATGACCCCTTTTACTATCTCTATCTATACTATTTATAAAGAGATAACTTCTATAGACAACGAAAAGGCTTATATGTAAGCCGAAAACACGAAACGTTTGCGCGATGTAATCGAAGCCCAGCGCCATCTATTGGTTGATTTTTGAATTACGGTCCCTAAGCGAAGTGAGGACGGGCCACTAGTTAGTTGATAAAATTTTATTTTACCTGAAAACAATTTCAGAAGTATTTTAAAGACTGAATGACATCTGGATGAGAATAAAGCCATTGATATAATATCTAAATACCCAATTCCATACTAAACGCGTATCCCACCATTAGGGTCGATCACTTAGCCGGCTCTCAATTAAATAAGAACTTGTACCACACGTTAGTAACATAGTTACGTAGGATTCTGTGCAGAGAACCAGATAAACAAGTTACCGACAATAGCAGGCAGAGGAGCCACAGGACAAAGGTAGCCAGTAGAAATAATTAAAAAAAATACGCCAGACAACCACACCAATCAACCTGGTCTCAAACTAGGGCAACCCCTGTACTATGAGTACCAGATGACGATGATTTACTGGGGGCATCAACCCAGAACACCCAGACCTAAGAGGACTTAGAAAATATAGTTTTCTAAATTGGTCAAATAGCCATATCGTGAAATAGGCATATTCTTAAGCCTAATTTGACCAATCTCACTCCAAGACTAAATCTATGGCAAAACGCTTCGACTCTTATTGAATGACGGCCAATAGATTTACTGTCGGTTATGAATGGTCAAATCGCATCTCCAAGTGATAGTAGGCAGCGCCCTGCGCGGTTTTGACGGGTAGATTAGAGTACTGAAGGCTCTAACTGGGGGAAAGGGTAGTCTTAAGATTGCAGCGCATTTGTGACTCCTCAGGTATTACAGGGTCCGTCTGTTTGTCTGCCATCTATTTATTACATAAAAAGCTTTTATAAAATTATATTTCAATTTAAGTCTGTTTTTTTTTTTTTTGATAATTACAGTCAGCATGTCGTCATCATCCAGTTAATTAATGTTTGAAAACCAAACCATCCAATTTGTAATGTCGAGTCACCGACTCTATCCACACTGTGGCGGTACAGTTGGCTACAATAGCGGGTACAGAGCCACAATTTACATGTATTTACGACCTTGTTTACCACTTCGAGGCGGGTTTAAGGCTGAGCGGAGCAAAGAATTGCTCGCCTACGTTTGGGGCGCTTGTGGTTGAGTTCAATCAAGATGAGACTGTTTTTTATGACGCCTTCTTGTAAATAATGTGAATGTGAAGAATAACAAACGACTATTTTTCATCATAAGAGTAACATTATCCTAGAAATTCTGTTATGATCTTTTTAGTGCTTGCTTCGGCATGAATGGGCTCGATTGACCGGAGTGATACGGCCCCACAGAGGATTGGTGTGAAGCAGCGAATTCGCTGTTTCGTCAAGTAAATGAGAGTGCCGGGAGAGCCAATTAAGGGAAAACGGGTTAAAAGGTTGGCAACGCTCTTGTGACCCTTCTAGTGTTGAAGGTGGTACCTACTCAAAACATTTGCATCCACTACTTATATAGACCCTGTAAGGTTACTACAATATGATAATCGCTTACCATCAGGTGATCCGTCTGCTCATCTGCCACGCATAATTTTTTTTTAATATACCTCTACAATTCAATAATTATAAAAAAATCTTTTTACTTTTTTCTTTATAAATACTTGAATACCTAATTCATATTCATACTAACAAATCCTTCCGTCTTCGCTGGCAAAAGCTTCCTAAGCTCTAAGCTGCAACTCTTGTCCGGGCTTAGAGTAAGGACTATTATTTATTCTGGACTTAGACCCGGTCTAAGCCCATTTCTTACCCGCTCCGTCTCCTTGCATTTCCTGCATCGCAATGCATTAATTAGTATGCTTAGTGCATACTGCGGGTAAGTATACTACTTAAAAAGTATCAGACTGTATAGTAACTGCAGGGCAAACTTCAAACCTCCATCATAGAAAATAAGTCCAATCGCTACTATGATGGGATTGGTGATCACAAACGCGAGCTATGTTCGAACAAGTAAGTAGGTTATTTCTGGTTTAGAATTAATTTAAGAATAAATAATTCAAATGAAATCCCCCTTTGGAAGTTGAACCTTACCCTACCTACATAAAAGATCTGCACTGCCTTACCCCTTGTTAATTCGCTGCATTATTCCTCTACCCAAAGGTTGTCTGGAAGAGATCGCTATTAGCGATAAGGCCGCCGATATTGTATTTGGAAATTACTATCAGTATTAAGTTCTGTAATGTGTTGTGCAATAAAGAGTATCTATCTATCTTACCCCTTGTTAATTCGCTGTGTTATTCCTTTACCGCAACGTTGTCTGGAAGATATTTTTTTTCTAGAAGTCGCTATTAGCGATAAGGTCACCGACATTGTATTTGTCAATGAGCATATTAGCATTAAATTCTGCAATATTTTGTGCAATAAAGAGTATTTATTTATCAATTCATTGATCCAAATATTTGTACTGATTCAGATGAAAATGAGACAATCTTTAGAAAAAAATACATTTGCTCAGACCCAAAGGACCCCTACCTATCTTTAATTTATACATTCCTTGCTCCATAAAAAAGAAAACTGTACAGATAAATAGATCATTTTATAGCCCCCGGGTGCTCAAAGTTTCATGTTATTAATCCTTACAATGCCTTAACTTTCAGCTTCAGACAAACAACTTCAAACTTCATAATTATTTCCCTTACATCAATCAACTGAAATCCTTGACATGTACTCTACAAAACTGGGCTAGCTTAACGTCTGATGTCAGTAGACTCGGGAAGCAAAGGGTATTCGGGTCATTCTTAGACACTTAATTTTCGTGGAAAACAAGTCTGAACTCAGCACTATTATCTCTATACCACAACTATACCCACCCGTTTCTACAAAATTTATTTAGTTGCACAAAAATATACCTTCGTGCTCGAGTACTAGAGCTCACTTTGCTACTGAATACAGAGCCTCCGACGGTCGAATATGAACCTTTAGTTTGCCCGATTACAACGGGCGTCGGTGGTTCAGAGGTAGAATCCTTGCTTGTAACGCAGGGGGCCCGGGTTCGAGTCCCGGCCGATGCCACCGCATTGTTGCATAGAATAAATATCAACCTTTTGAACCTTATTATTTCTTTTCTGAAGTATTTTTGAACATTATTAATTAATTGTCAATACACACATAACTGAAACTTTGTCGAATGGCCCCCGGCGTTTATTCAATTTTTCTATAGTTCTTTGGAAACGTATAGGTTTCCTCACGATGTTTTCCGTTAAAGCCAGGTTAATGGTAGACAACAGAGGAAACATAAATATAATACTTAAATACATGGTGGATGGTGGGGACAACTACCAAATGCGCCATCCCAGTCAACTTAAATTAAACATTGAAACGTTCAAGAATCACGTTTTGCGACCGGGTATTTCAATGCCCCTGGGATTTTAGGCAATTTGAAAGCCTTTGTTTAGGGCAGTTCCAGAGCTCCGCCCTCAAGATTATGCCTACGTTATAACTTCATAAAGCGGGGACACTCGGAACAAGCGGCGATTACGATCACGCCGTTTCAATGTAAATATGTTGTTAGGGTTGACAACATTTCAAAGTTAGCTAATTAGTAACTCGCCACTCCGCTCTATTGTCGTGTCGGAGACCAAGATCAACTTCGGGTCGCCGTTTTTAGCAATAATAAACATTATTGTTACTTGTCGCGTGTTTATATTGTAAGTTTTGCATCTTGAAAAATCTGGGGGCACGGTAGTGCCCCCACCAAGTCGAGCAAAAAAGCGGCACGGCCCGTACCATCATTTTCTCGAAGCAATTCAGGCCATTTTCGACCCCCTGTAACTTCGTTGGGGATAAAACTAAAAGACTGAATTTTCAGTAACCATGCAGGCATTGTAAAGACACGGTATATTTCAAATTTCAATCAATTTGAACCAGTAGTTTAAGAATTATAACGGGCCAAAGTTTCTTAATTTTGTCACTCCATTCCATTCCAGGTCCAGAGATCCATTTTTTGCCAAGTCGGTTATTCATTTATTGACTTGGCAATCACATTATACAACTGAATCAATTTAATGCATTAGGTACTTGTGAGATATATTATGTTTTAATGTGATTGCCAAGTCAATAAATGAATAACCGACTTGGCAAAAAATGGATCTCACCACTTTTTACGGTAGTTGCGAGACTTGGTTTTTTTGACAAGTATTGTTTTTGATGGGATCCAATTTACTTTTATCCAAGTCTGTAATGTTTTATTTTTTTTTCAAAAGAGTAATCAAATCATTGTAAATAGGTTGGCGGCGCTAGTGTCATCGATATAGCTCCTTAAATTATAAAAATGTAGACTACGCGTTTAAGCGGAGGCACCCGCTGAATATTTACACTGTTTGTATAGGAGGCTAAGTTAGCCGCATCATCCCGGGCGTCGGTGGTTCAGAGGTAGAATCCTTGCTAACTACGCAGGGGGCCCGGGTTCGAGTCCCGGCCGATGCCATGAAGAAACATTGTTCTTAGCCTTTTGAACATTATTTTTCTGAAGTATGTTTTACAATTTAAAGATACTGCGTCACATAGATATGTACAACAAATAAAATCGCTCAAAATTATATGGCAGCCTTTGTTGTACATTTTTCCTGTAAAATCTAGATTTAAGTTTTATAACTCTGTTTTGCGTGCTTTATATATAAAAGTTAAGTTAATTTAGTTGCAAATAAAAAAAGATTTTTCATTCATTCATTAGTACAATTACATAAAAAAGTACATTTTTTTTTATGTGATAGGTAGCAGGCGAGCAGGCGGATCACCTGATGGTAAGCAATTGCCGCCGCCCATGGACACTTGCAACACCAGTGGAGTTACAAGTGCGCTGCCAACCTTTTATCCTTTATATATTATTATTCATTTTATTTTTATACATAATGCAATCTCTATTTTTTTATGTGATAGAAACGAGCAGACAGTGATATGTCTGCTCGTTGCTGACGTTGACGTCTATGGGCGGCGACGATTGCTTATTATGAGGTGATCCTCATAATAAGCAATTGTCGCCGCCCATAGACACCTGCATCACCAGTGGAGTCACAAGCGCACTGCCCACCTTTAACCTCTTTTCCCCGGTCTAAGTCTCCGGTACTCACTCGGCGTAACACTGCACAGGTGCTGCTTCACGCCTGTTTTCTGTGAGACAGTGGTATCATTCCAGTCGAGCCGGCCCGTCCATGCCAAAGCATGGCTCTTCCAAAGTGAGTTACAAAACTCACTCAAATACATAGATATTATTATTCGATATTTATATCTTGGCATGTAAAGTTTGAGGGCAGGGAAGGTAAGCAGCCCTGGCAGGTAGGCCGGTAACCGGCAAGCAATAGCGGTAATTTAGTGCGCGCGGCGGCTGCGCGATAGCATCTCGCGTGTTGCGGCACAGAGCAGCGGACGAAAGAGAGAAACATGAGTATATTACAGAGTAATAGTTTTCTGTTTAAGTAATTTGTAAAAAAACGTTTGCTTATGACATAAGTAGTATGAAATTGTGCATTCTATAGCTATCATCTGTCGTTCTTATCAGCTAAAGCTGAAACTTACTCCAGATGATCTAGAATGTCCCAATTCCATACTCCACGCTATCCATTTCATCATCAAATATTTGTAATCTTAGCTAAACGTTTCTTAACAGTATGAGGTTCTTCTAAAAAGGAGGTTCTTACGGGATCTGCAACACGAATGTAGGTCCTCTAAAGTTGCTTACCATTAGGCGAGTTGCACGCTTGTTTGCCACCGACGTTGTATAAAAATAAAAATAGTATTTTGGGATTCATGACAATGTCCGAATCCGATGAGCGCGTTAGAAGACGATTGATTTGCTGATGACGAAGGCAAGACGTAGTGCAAAATACTATTTCTTTTTTCCACTTTATTATCTAGAAAGTGCGGTGCGGGGTTTACGAAACACCAACCACTTAGCAATAAACCAACAAGTTATCTTCTCGATAGGGACGAATTTAATAATATAATTATTTTAGTCAATGAGGGAATCTTATATGTGCGTATTTCTATCATAGGTATGCTTGGAGGGGTGGGAATACGTTAAATAAACCATCACGTTTTCGATAGTTTCTGAACCGTGGAACCATGATTCAGTTGGTCTGATTCACCTGTAAAGTGATGCAAATGTCAGACGTGTTTCGCTTCATTGTAATTATCAGACTTTCAAGGGTCTCCGGACTCCAAACTGTAGCTTTGGATGCAATCGGGTAATACACACTAAGTTGAGAGAAAGAAGAGTTGCCCCACTGACGTAAGCCACAGCTGTGCACTGCCGCAAAACAATGCTTATAAACCACATAGTTACTTTTACGGCGGATATTTCGCACCTACCATAACGTACGCCAATATACGGGTAGTGGGCTCAGTAGCTGCAGAAATGCATGCGAGTAGAAGCAATTTGCATTCATTTGTGGATACGCTGGCATTTGGCAGGTAGATGGATCGTTTTGCGTTGAAACTAAGAATAAATGTTTAACTACTCCTTTTGAAACAGACACCGTGGGAGAGCCACGCTTCGCGTTGAATGGACCCGCTCAACTGGCGTGATACCACGGCCTCACAGAAGACCGGCGTGAAGCAGCACCTGCGTAAAACAAACTATAAAAAATGTTTACCAAAACTCTCCCTTAAATTTCCTTTTCCACCCATAATCGCATCGCAATTTCCCGGTCTGTTGAGGGATATTATTATGTATTTAAGGGTCAGATAATGTCTACTAGCGCCAACGCTTAATTTTTGTGACTCCATGTATGACAGTGCCGAAATGTATGTATGTATTATTTTGTAAGGAAAACCATGAACCACCATAAAAAAAAACATCATCACGCTACGCCACTGCAGGATTAAGTACTCCGGTGCTTTCGTGTCAGAAATGAAAAGATCCGCAGTCATACGCAGTCGCAGACATAGCACTAAAGAACTGCGTAGCTTAAGTGGCATTGTGCAGGGCATATTGCGCGGAGAACAGGCGGCCGTTGGGGCGCAAAGATCCTCAAATGGAGGAGATTTGGTGACGATCGCGAGAATCCCTTGGCTGCGGGTGGCACAGGACCGATATGTGTGGAGAACATTGGGGGAGGTCTATGTCCAGCTGTGGACATTGATTGGCTGAAATGATGATGATGATCTGGAATAACCGAAATAACTTTTGTAGCCCATGCGAATTGCAATAGCCAGTTTACAAATATCAAGTGTTGGCGCTAGTGAACACAGCTCGTCCCTTATGGTTTAACAAGTTAAGAGCCGCACAAGTTCGCCTGATTGGCGTCCGTCGGGAAAGTGGGGGTAATCGAATAGCGAAGCATTGAGGAGTTAGCGAGTAACTCCGACGCACGTCAAACTGTTCAACTCACCATCTAACGGGCTAGCCTGGCAGTTGATTCGTTTGCAAGAATACTTTTAGTGGGAAAAAATACGTTTATGCAATGTTGTTTTGTTTAGGCCTTTGTCCTGCAGTGGAACAGATAAAGGCTGATATTTTGGTTTTACCACATTTATGTGCCAAAACTCCCACACTATACTCTGATTCATAATCATGTAAAGTAAACTGACAGATGAAAATGACAAGTTTCTATGCATTTTGACATTTTGCATGTGTCAAATTGAGTGATAATGTATGGGGATGACACATTGACATCTGTCAGTTTACTTTACATGATTATGAATCAGAGTATAGGCAAAGCCTGTCCTGTGGGGATCAGAATAAATGTTACCTTAAATACAGATGGCTTCTGTCAAGATACTTTGTCAGTCAGAGTAAGTTGAACGAATTGAATTATAACATGAAGTTATGAATGTCAACACATTATTTAATCTAACGCTGGAAGATAGATGGGTTTAGGTAATAAGTAATACACTATATTTACGAATTACAACCTTTTGGGACCAGGCAAAAAAAACCAGGTTAAAATCTCACTCAAAGACAGTTAGGTTAAAGATAAAGAGAAATAACCTTTATCTGTTTAGCACACACGACACACATATTACAAATATAATGAAAGGCTGGCAATACAAACATATAAATAAAAATTATAACATAAGAAAAATAATAAAAAAAAGACTATATAGGTAAAATTTGTCATATATGTCGTGGCGCGTCACTAAAAGTTGTTTCAAATGAATTATTTACTCAATAATAAACGTTTCATTTTAAATAGAAAATCAAGTAACCCACGAAACTCGGCACAAAATGTATAAGACGCCGCTTCCCGAGCATTTTAATGAGACGCCCTCATTGTCCAAGGAATCCGATCGCCATTAATCCCCGGAATTAATAAAACGGTCGCATGATGGATGGCTGATTAAATTACACCAGAAACTATTCATCACGAGCTCCAAGTTGTCAGCGAAGTGCTGGACGGAAGAACTATCGATAGTTGGAATAGATTAAACACTACTACACTATTTATAAAGAGTTAACAAAAAAGTCAAAACGTTTGCGCAATGTAATCGATGCGCAGCGCCATCTATTGGTTGGTGCAATTAACTTTTTTTATGTGATAGGCGGCAGACTTGCAGATGGACCACCTGATGCTAAACGAATGCCGCCACCCATAGACATCCACAAGTGCGTTACCAACCTTCACCCTCTTTAGCTTTCTTATACACTGAGCTACTTTATTTATTTACTAGCGGTCCACCCTCACTTCGTTTCCCCTTGGGACTTAGTTCCAATCTCAGCCAACCGATGTCGCTTAGTGTCGATTACATCGCGCATGTTTCCAGTTTTCGGGTTGCATATAAGCGTTTTGGTTGTCTATGGAAGTTATCTCTAGAAATGGTATTAGATTTATTTTATTACCATCGCTCCCGATAGCAAAATGGGCAACTATTGTGGGCCGGTTAGGGTTCCGTCCCTAAATCCATCGACATGCTTGTGGGCGTAATGTGGCGTTTCTAATTATCACATCCTCCAGAGGTCTAATACTAAAGAGGATCGGGATTCCAGTTAACAAGGCTTCGAGATTTGGGATAGTCTTGCGAGAGATTAACCGTTGTCCTAGGTGAACAAACGGGCGATGTGACGCGATGTAGTGCGATCAACACTTTACTTGATTTATGGCATTTGTCGCTTGTGTGTAAGATTAATTCTGCAAAAAAAATAAACAAATAAATTCACATTCAAGTGGTTATAATTATTTGAACCGCCTTTAGCTAGCCCGTAGCAGCCCGTAGCTAGCTCGTAGCAGCCCGTAGCTAGCTCGTAGCAACCCATAGCTAGCTCGTAGCAGCGCGTAGTTAGCTCGTAGCAGCCCGTAGCTAGCCCGTAGCTAGCTCGTAGCAACCCGTAGCTAGCTCGTAGCAGCCCGTAGCTAGCTCGTAGCTAGCCTGTAGCTAGCTCGTAGCTAGCCCGTAGTAGCCTGTAGCTAGCTCGTAGCAGCCCGTAGCTAGTTTTTACCGTGGGAGAACCACGTTTCGGCATGAATGGTCCGGCCCGACCCGAGCGACGCCATGGCTTCAGAAAAGACCAGCGTGGAGCAGCGCTTGCCCTGTGTTTCGTTGAGTGAGTAAATCCACCAGAGGCCCAATTGGGGAGGAAGGGGGCTAATGGATAGCAGCGCACTTGACTCTGGTGTTGCATGTGTCGACGGCGGCAATCACTTACCATCAAGTTATCCGGCTGTCACGTCTCTCGTCTGCCACCTATCATATAAAAAGCAATTAACTCTGGTATAATTATAACATAGCGTTTTACAGGCAAACCAGATTCCTTCGTCAGTCACACAGCGACCACGATCTAATTTCCTGGTTTATATCCCGGTACTGTGTCCATTGTAGCTCTCAGAAGTGTTATTACTATGTTATTAAAAAATGCTTGGTCAGTTTTTCTTTGTAGATGATACACGATGGATACTATTACTAATATTTTTTTGTTTTGTAGAGTTTAGTAATATTTTCATTATGACCTTATGACCACCTAACCCATTGGATTCCCACGCTTCAAAGCAATATTTATGTCGTTCAGTAGTTTCCGATTATAGCGCAATTGAAAATTTAAAAAATCACTGATTAATTTGGCTCTCTCACGGCACAATTATAGACCACTAGCGGCCGCCCGCGACTTCGTCCGCGAGGAAAAGTAACTTTTACCCCACTTTTTAACCCCTTTTTCGCAATAAAAAAGTAGCTATGTTCTTTCTGTAGGGTCTAGACTACATATCTGTATACCAAATTTCATTTAAATCCGTTGAGTTGTTTTGGAGTGAAAGAGTAACAGACAGACAGACAGAGTTACTTTCGCATTTATAATATTAGTATGGAAGTATGGATTTTAAAAACCTCAGGGTCAATGGAAACGCTGTAAGAATTTATTGGAATCGATCCCCCTCTCCCCGGGGAGGGCAGGCACCGGGAAGACTCACGCAAACTCATTAATAGGTGCCTGCTCACAACGTGACACCGAAGGTCATACACGACTTTGCTTTCAGCTCCTGAAAAAGCAAATATTAGATTCATAGTCCTGAAAAATGTAGGTTGGAGTAAATTTGCCACTGCTTGCTGATGTACGCCTCTATTATTTTAATATTTGTTTGCGCAGATTGGTAAGTCCAAGGCAAACAATAACAATAAATAAAACAATAAAAACCATAACCCAAAAAAAATCAAAACCAACAAAAACACAAATTCTCAGGACGGGCAGTCATTCCGTATCCCAACACGACGTGAGTGTTTGAACGACATCTAGTGTAATTTACCATCTACAAAACCCATGGGCGAATCCAACTCACACTTGCTTGCTTTTTATACCTCCTTTATACCTACATAGGTATTGACTGGACTTACCTCACTTATGAATTCCACCGCGGTCACCCACTAACAACTTGGGCCTCCGCACAACATTACAAGTTTACGTGTTGTCTCGAAACGTAATTAGAGGTTTGAACCGAAGTTCTAATTACAATAGAATAGTTATAATGAGCACACGTTTCAAACGAGGTAAGCAAGTTGAATGGGTAGTATTTGAATAAGCTTGAAGGTATAACTTGAAGGAATACCTTTGAAGCACTGGAGAATTATTTGTCAAAGCTTAGGACACCGTAAAGTAAATATATATGCTCACAAAATATAAAATTGATACTCAATATTTACTAACTATGCGCTTACTTGAAGTCATGAGAGACCCAAAGGCTGGCAGCTACTTCGCCCAGCGAATTTCTATCGCTATCCAACGAGGTAATGCTGCTAGCATTTTGAGGACATTACCACAGGGGCCTACTCTGTTTTAATTTTTCTTTTTGGTAGTTTTTTTAGCTTTAGATTTTAGTTATTGTTCTCGTGTTTCCATATTATTTTGTCCAGTAAAAAACTTATTTTTTGTTCACAAATGAGGACATTTAATTAATTCATTCATTGATCTGTCCGCATCAGACACACCCGAGACCAATATTCCTTTGACCAAAATTAATAGCAATGTGAGCGAATCGAGCGAAATACACCCGACTGCGTCTGAAAGGAGAAATCGAGTTTCCAGACCAGAAACCTTCGATGACGTGCCAGAGATTAATAACGACCGCAACAATGACTTCCACAGTGTCAATCTATTAATAGAATATTATCAATTAATCTATAAACAGTTTTATCACTAACATCGCAGCCTGCAGCTAACTCGGACGTGGTTTGCGATGGGTCCGCTTCCACAATAGCCTTCAATTCGTCATTATCAACTTGGCTCTCAGACCATCAACGGGGCTTGTTCTGCAGGTCGAAATTTCTAAAACGAAAACATTGGAACCAAAAAATCGTAAATAATGCGATATTTTTAGTTTTTCATTTTGTAAAATGAGTGACGCAAACAGAAGAGAAAAACAAATGAATGACGGTAATCAAAGTACAAATACATGAGTAAATTGCTGTATATATTGAATTTGAAATCCTTAATAAGAGGAGAAAATCGTGATCAAGACGCCAATTTCATAATGTACCTAAGAAATATAAAACAGGGTATTTGTGAACATTTACATCCCTTGAACCATTTTCTACCAACCACTCTGAACAACATTTCGCTCTACGTAATCGACTTTGTATGAAAAGTATTTTTTTTAATTCGAATTTCCAAACGTCATAGATCAAAATAATCTTGTTTATAACGGTTGACACTTGGTCAAAGGGATGTTAATGTTGAATACAGGCAAGTATAGACCATAAGACGATGGTAGGTTGATTTCCGCGTAAAATATTATGTAGTCACAACAACAACTTATCTCTGTGTGTATAACTTTAAGGAAATTTTTGGCTAAAACATCAAACAATAAAGGGAAGAAGCCAATAAAATACGCGAGGAAAATATTTTACACATAATATTGTGAGGTTTCCATAATAATTGGAAATTCAAAAGTAAGGTATATGGCTCGAATATTTGATGCTAGCCCTTAATACCCATAAGGAAAACCTACACGTTTCAAAACAAGTACAAAAAAAATAGGTCGGTGCCGGGAAAACGAAAACTTAGTCATTTGTGTTTTGAAAATTAATGATTCCCATTTAAAATACTTCAGAAAAGAGAAAAAATTTTGAAAAGGTTAACTATGCAACAATGCGGTGGCATCGGCCGGGACTCGAACCCGGGCCCCCTGCGCGTTTGCAAGGATTCTACCTCTGAACTAGGGGGTATATATCCAGTAGCAAGCCGCACTCGTAATGGAACCACAGAATACGATTGAAAGAATTTTATGGAATTTTATAAATTCTTTTTTTCTGTGATTCTTTTTCAATTTCGCAGTGGCTAGTGGTTCTAGAACTTTAAAATGATTTGGGTGCCAGGTTCGATTTCAGGATGAGGCCAAAATTAGTTCCATAGCTTTTGCTGAACTATCGATAGTGCAGTTTCACTATGGTTAAAAAATCTATCTACAGTGTTTTGAGCGCCGATTGAAACGAAAGGGTCGCAGTTTTGAAACCCGCATCAACACAAATGTTAGTTGATGAAATAGATATTTGTGTTGGGTCTCGGTGTTTGTGGTTCCTTATTCCTGGTTTTCTGAGGGAGAAACTTAGTTTGGGATTTGCAATTGTTACGATGTTGATTATTTTTTTTTTAAATACACAAGTTTTCATTTTACTTTCCAAGTGCCTCCTCTTTTATTTTGAAACCCTTTGTGAGCTGATTAGCCAATATTGTTCTTCGTCTTTCATTTGAACTTAAATCAACACCGCTATTTACATACTAATTGGGTATAAAGTCATTAATATAAATTACGTTAGCGTGTCACAGCCGATGCCAACAAGGTGGATGCCCTAATTAGTTAGTTACATCCAATTACACTAATATACCATTTAAGGCTTAATAACATTATTTAGACGCTGAATAAACAAATAGGTAGTCTTTTTTTTGGGTACAGATGGATCACCTGATGGTAACCGCCCAGACACCCGCAACACCAGCGGAGTGATAAGTGAGCTGCTTATCTTCAATCAATTAATCAATCTAATAATTTATTACCTCTTTTAACCACCTTTCCCCTGTAAATATGTTGTTAGAGTAGTCAACTTTTCAAAGTTAACTAATCAAAATTACCTGGTTACATGGTGCAGCGGCTATAGGTTGAGTGGTTATACCAAGCATATATAGATTACAGGGTCGAGCCAGTTTAAACCTGGTTTAAACTGGCTCGACCTATCATATAAAAAAAAACTGTTGCAGACGATCAATCGAAGTACCTGATGGTAGAGAATGCCCCAGGGTATTAAATTCGCCTATTGTAACAAATGTTTGTGCAATAAAGTTTAAATAAATAATGCGCTGTTAACCTTTAAGCCCCTTTCCCCCAAATTGGGCCTCCGGTAACCTCACTCTCTCGGTGAGAGAGAGTGAGGTTACCTTCGCTAACTTTGCGTAGGCTTCGCGCCGGTTTTGTAATCACTCCGGTCGAGCTGCCGGCCCATGCCTGCCGAAGCGTGCTCTCCCACGGTGGAAATAACTTCTCGAAACGACTCAATATCCACACAATAACTTAATTAAAAATCCTCCAGCGGCCATAAACCCGCCTCGCTCTTCGCCTCCATTTCCCGTAAAAAAATTAATATCCGTAATTGACCTTCGTTATATTTCTCCCGAGAGACTTCAAGCTAGAGAGCTATTTTTCAACCAAATTAATAGGAGTACTTAGGTTTTCCAGTTTGGCTTGGCAACGCATAGAAAAAATAGGTACCTAATTTAAATAGAGTGACTATTTTTAAAAGGGTCAACAACGCATAGAAACTCTTTTAGAGTTGCGAGCGTCCTAAGTTTGCGGCAAACTTTAAATGAAGTCACTCGTTTGCTTACCCTAGATATACCTGGCAATTTTTTATTTTTATTTATTACTAGCGGCCGCCCGCGACTTCGTACGCGTGGAGTTAATTATTGACACTTACCGTCATATTTTGGACAATTCACACAATATATTGATATAAATTGTAGCCTATGTGTTATTCTGATGTATAAGCTATATTGTGGTAAAGTTTCATTCAAATCCATTTAGTAGTTTTTACGTGAAAGAGTAACAAACATCCATACATCCATACTTACAAACTTTCGCCTTTATAATAGTAGTAGGATATAATAGTAGTAGGATGTATATAAATAATGTCTGAGATTTAGGAACCCAATGTTTGTTTAGTCTATAAGGTAAAGTTACGAAAATCTGATACATAATACTTTTTTAAATTTTCGCTTTGGATTATAACTATTATTATTATAGACGGGATTTAACGCGACGTAATTTTATAAGAACATTTAGGTATGTACTTACTTGACCCAGTGGATAAGGTGTTCCCCCGAAGCGCGAAAGGTCCCGTATTCGATTCGCGGTCAAGTCAATTTAGGAAACTACTTTTCTAAATTTTCTTGGGTCTCGATGTTCTGGGTTGACGCCCCCAGTTAATTATGGTCACCTGGTACTCATAGTACAGGGGTTGACCTAGTTTAAGACCAGGTTGATTGGTGTGATTTTCTGGCGCATTTATTATTACTATTATAGTTGTAGTTGTTAGAATTTTCCATCTCCCCAACAGAACCGAGACTATCCCCGCTACCCGTTTCATGGCGGCTTTACGAACGTCGTCAGCATGACAGAACTAACGCATGTATTTGCATACGAAAGCTTGCACTCTACTCCTTGGGGATAAGGTTCAATATTGCTTTATATAGACTCTTTTATTAGCCTGTTGGAGGCGGCGTTAATATTCTAATGCTTCTTAAATGCTCGTAAACGTGTAAAGATGGGGAATTGAATACGTTGAAGGCCTAAATTGAAGATATTATGTTTATGTACATTTTTACATTTATTGTCTGTCTCATCTCAACGTGTCAAAAAAAGGTTGCGTCTTTTTCTATGTGGTAGGTGGCAGACGAGCAGACGGATCACATGGTGGTAAGCGATGGCCGCCGCAAATAGACACCTACAACACCAGTAGATTCGCAAGTGCCCTGCCAACCTTTAATCCCCTTTCCCCCAGTTGGGCTTCCGGTGCCCTCACTCACTCGATGAAACACAGTGCAGGCGCTGCTTCACGCCGGTTTTCTGTGAAGACGTGGTATCGTTCCGGTCAAGCCGGCTCATTCATGTCGAATCGTGGCTCTCCCACGATTACAATTAGTCGCCCCTAGTTGTACTCAATGTACAAAGACTGTTATCTTATATTTTATTGTATGTATAGAGTATAGATACTCTCTCGACTGAAGGACGCATTTCTACCCCCATTATCTACCCCCTAAATGATGACGCAGCCTCTTCAAAACACGTTTAAGCGTTAATCTCTTGTGGTTAGACAAAGGACCAGAAAGTTCGACTGCTGAGTTTTGACTGTACATCGAAAAGTTATCTATAAGTACTATTTATAAAGATCTTATAAAGTAAAGTAAAGTATCAGCTTATATAGGAACTGTCCCACTGCAGGCCACGGCCTCCCATCATAAAAATCTACTCATCTTTACTATGATGAGGCTTAGTGATAACGAATCCGTGATGTTCGAAAAATCTAAACATACTTTTTGCCCGACCCGGGAATCGAACCCAGGGTCTCGAGATCACGGCTCGGTACTTAAACCACTAGACTAACATGCATTATATCGTTATAGACTATTTTGCTATTTCCTGGTCTCGTACTTTTTAGTAGTTTTTAGAGTGTGTTTTTAGTAGTTGGGTTATAGCATAAAATGTGTAATTATTTTGTGGTTATAATTTTGAAACTTTATTTTTATTTTACTTCAGAAATGACGTTAAGAGTACACAGTCGGGCCTCTTTCCCTACCAGTATCACGAGTAGCTCGCAGTAATGCGGTGACGTTGTCCCGCTCATCACGTAACCTTGGCCATCTTTTGTTTGCCGTCCTTTGTCCGGGATGTCGTTCACTCGAGCCTTTTTGCTGCCACTTCTATCCCTTAATGAGGGGCGAGTCGAGCTAATAATGTTTCTACTCTAGATTTTAAAATACTTCGTTCATTCTTTTTTATGCCCGAGGCATCTATTCAATACTGAATGCGTTTGAAAAATTAATGCTAACAGCGCTGTAATTCGTAGTTCACAGCAGATGATCTTATTTAGCCTTGACTTCCACTGCTGGGCAAATTACTCCCCCATGACTATTAGTTGTTCCATATCCCATGCCGTTATTTGCCGTTCTTGGGCAAAAACCTCCAAGAGTGAGGTCAATTGTACGGGATGGTCCAGTAGATTGCCCTTATTATCTTATTATTTATAGAAGGTAAATATTTACCTGTCGGATCAATTTTATCTAATTAACTTGAGTTATAAAATGATTTGAGCAAAACTTACGTTAAATTGTGGAAAAGAAGCGAGATCTGAAAAAAAAAAGATAAAATTAAATTCCTCGAAAAACGCACAGTGCTAGATCGCCAACCATCAAGATGATTAGGATGGAATGACAGCCGCTTGCGTGTGGTTCGATGTAAAAATTCAACCGCAGGGAGTACGAGTAGATCGAACAATTCCTTGGAGCACTTCCCGTGATAGATTTGTCTCTCCATTTATTTATTTATTTGCAATGAACATGCTGGCTTACCTACAGTTGCCCAAAATGGCAGCATGCTTAAAGTACATTAACATCGACTTAAATTTTTTTTTTTTTTTTTTTATAGGATAGGGGGCAGACGAGCATACGGATCACCTGATGTTAAGCGATTACCGTCGCCCATGAACACCTGCAACTCCAGGGGCTTCACAGGTAAATATTTAAATTATAATCATAGATGATATTTACGGTAAAGAATACAAAGGGAAGCTATCTTGTTGCAAAGCCAGAAGATCAAGCAGACTGGAAAGAGTCTGGTCAGCGTCAATTTGTTTTAACTTTTTTTTTCTGTCTGGGGTTTTATTTAATTCAAATTTTTATTATTATGTTAAACTAACGTCCCAATAAAGTCATCTCTCAGCTCCATCACACAGAAATAAACCCTCGCGTGGCTCCCCGCACGCGACCGACGGCTTAACTGCCAACACTTGGACGAACGCTTTATAGCTCGTTATGAACAATGTTATCGGAGTGAGTAACTTTTTGTGGAAATATTATAATAAATAATTTTTAAAACTTAGGTACCTAACTAATCTTAACTTAATTTTAACTAATATTTTTAACTAGTGTTATAAATGCGAAGTAACTTTGTCGGTCTGTCTGTTACTCTTTCACGCCAAAACTACTGAACGGATATACAATCGCGACACCTGTGGAAACAAGTGCGCTTCCCCCTTCAATTCCCCTTCCCCCCAGATTGGGTCAGTAAAGTTGTTACATTATCTCGGCAAAACACAACGCAATATAATAAATATCTTTTTGGTTTTCAGCGCACTTGTGACTACTGGTGTTGCAGGTAATTGCACCTTCAGGGGATCCGTCTGCTCGCCTGCCACCTATTACATAAAAAAGAAATAGTAATAAATGTTTAATCGGTGGTACAGTAAGATAGCAGGCGCCAAGAACTTAAACAAACTTAATTGGTAGAACAGCCAGCCGGATTCTGGGAGTTAGTGGGTTAGCGACCCACCTGAACCCTTCGATGAATTTTTAAGGGCATTATTTACTTAAGAATACATTGCAAAGAATTGCTATACCATAAATAAAATTACTTTAACAAAGTTTCAATAAAGGACTCTTAACCACACATTACGACTCTTGTACCACCAAATAACACATAATAAAAGGCATAAAAACTTTCATATTCAAATCAAATCATAAGTTGGCAAGTTACGGAAGGCAAACAAGAATACCGACGCACTCGAGCGGCGACGCGGGAAACAATCAACTGGTACGAATATTTATGACGAAACTTCTACAGGACAGGGTTGCCACTAGCAGTTATCACGATACTCACAAAGAGATGGTAGCTTAGTGGGGTAAGAACGCGCATTACATAAGTGAGGTCGTGGGTTCGAATCCGAGGTGCATACCTTTGGATTTTGTACAACTATGTGCGTATTCATACCAAAAGGCGTGAAGTAGTGCTAGCACTCTGGCTCGCCGGGTAAGGTAGAGTACCGGAGGCACAATCGGGGGAAAAGGGGGGTTAAAGTTTGGCATCGCACTTGTGTGTGATCCCTCTGCTTGTCTACCAAATATGACATAAAAAACGGTGAAAAAACAGTCGGTAACGGAAAGTCACGTTTTTTTTAATAACACAAACCACAGCTCTTACTGCTAGTTACATTGTGTCAACTTAATTAACTTAAACTTATAGCCAATATTGGTTTTACATTTTCTAATCACAGTTGCTCTGGTTTTCTTGTTAAAAATATGTAAAGGTCTAATCATGTTTAGCTATAATGTTATTTTGTGCAATGAGGTACCTACGTATATGAGTTTTTAAGTATAAGGCGGAACTTTAAACGTTATACCTTTTTATGTAAGGCCTAAAAAGCGATGGAGAGACGAACACCTACTTAAAAGACTGGCCTACCGTGGCTATTGACCAAAAACGTTGGAAGGTGTGGACGCCTGCATTGCCTGCAGGGCAAAGACGAAATAAAATACAAACAGACTCAGAAAAATTCAGCGATAAAAAAGGATGAAAATATAAGATATTTTGGTACCCAGGCGGCACCCCTGCGCGCGTCGCCACTGGTCGCCATGCTCTAAGTTCTCATGTGAGTGTGTTACGAATGATTTATTATATTACTGCTTATTGTTATTTATTATTTCTTCTTTCCGCACTCATTTTACTTTCAAAGTTCATTTTGTGAGATCCAATTTTGAAATTAAAATTGGTCTGTTAAGGATTCAGCAACTGTCCTCTTTTGAATCTAAAACGTTTTGCGTTTAAAATTAAGAAAACAACGTAATTTTATATTTTTTGTCAAAATATAAATATTTTTGTTCTAGTAGTATTTTTAATTTAGCGACTAGGTGCGAACAGGTCTTTAATTTAGTGGTCAATGGAGACGCCACTAGAAATAAAAAAAAATAGTTAAAAAAACACTTTTAAATTACAAACATATCGAAAGAAGTTGAAAATAATATATTCTACAATACCTTTTAACAAGTAGTTATCATTTCACGCAAAAAGAAATAGTTACTGAGGTCGGCGCCAAATATAATGTTTTCGCCGTTTTGATATTACCAACACTTACCTAACCTTACTTCGGAGTTAAAACTTTTTCAGTAAAATTAGTCATTTAGAATTTGGCGTATAAAGGCCACGGTGAAAGTAGTAGCTCAGTGGATAAGAACGTGCTTTCCATACGTGCGATCATGGTTCGACTCCGAGCATGCAAGCATGTCAAGCCACTGTTAATATTTTAACTGTGGTAATACCATTCACAGTTATAGTTGTGGTCTTAGTGAGGTTCGGGCAGTTGTTTGGCTAGAAACTACAAATTGGCGGCCGACTCGATCGTTCCACACGATTGAACGGTTCACCCATCCTTCATTTTGTTTTATTTTTCGATCAGAGACGCATTTCATGTTTGGGACTGAGATCCTTTGGGTTTGGATTCGGGGATGCTTTGGCTATCGTCAGCTAGTACTCATAGTAGAGAAACTAGGTTGATAGATGCTCTTTATTGCACAAAAGGTTACAGACCTTTAGGCTTAAAATATAGTTGAATACAATATCTGCTTATAGGTGCAGTAGATACTGCAGTAGATCCTTGAGTGGAGGTCGCGTAATGGAAGTCGCAGCCGTGGCAGGCCCCCCGCAAGGTGGACCGACGATCTAGTGAGGGTCGTGGGAGTTCCTTGGATGCGGGCGGCACAGGACCGATCTGCGTGGAGAGCATTGGGGGACGCCTATATCCAGCAGTGGACGTCTATTGGCTGAAATGATGATGAGGAATACGAGTATGTGCTATCTAATAGCTAATCGCGTAAGTATAGGTCTAGGATCTTCTCGTCAGAATCAACTTTCCGATACCGGTGGTAGAATCGCATTATGTCTATTTATTTTTTAGTATATCTTATGTATCAAGATATATATTTAATTTCATTTAAATCATATACATTATCTTTAAATAGTTTTAAATATTTTCTTTATGTATGACGATTTGTAAGTGCTGTGTACAAGCCTATGCAAATAAAGAATATTTGACTTTGACTTTGACTTTGACTTTGATAGCCAACTATTATTAAAACGGGTAAAACAGTACACTAACTGAACGGTATGGATTATTTGTTTAGTTTAGTTAATTATTTCGTCGACATTTCCTTTAATTTTTTTCATGCTATTGATTGGCGTAACAAGCAAGCGTGTAACTGATGGCAAGCAACAACACCTTCAAATGTTATTTACAGCCATGACTTTTTAAGGTTTTCGATAGATCAGTGGTTAGAGCAGTCACCGAGTTAGTGAAATGTCGTGGTTCGGACCCTTCTCAAAAATAGTGTATTTTTTGGAATTATTTATTTCCTTAAATTTTATACAGCATTAATATTTTTCTACTAAATACATCTAATGCGCAAGTCCACTAGTTCTCTCTACCCTCGTAAACAACATCTTTCAACCACTTAATTCTGCCATTTACTTTCTGAAAGTTGAACGCAAAAGTTATGGTTTTAGTTCCGCGTTGGAATTTTTATGTCTTTTGAAAAGCAAGTGCGGTAAGTATTTGAACAGTCTTTATTCATTCGACGATGGAACAGAATAAATGAATTTAGTTTTAGTGTAGAGCCAACAATATTTTATAGATGAATCTCTATTTTCAATTCAATTCTGACCATTTATTTTAGACAAACATAGTTTATACATCAATACTGAAATACAAGCTCTTATGCTTAGATTAGGCATTAGTCTCCCACAATAACATCTTTTTTAGTACTAACTAATATTTTATACTAGTGCACTGTTTGCTTATTGTGGTGAGAAAATAAATACATTTTTTTTTTTATTATTATCAAAGCTATATTTTTATTGATTATCTTTCATGAAGTGGAGATGGGCAGGACACCTGGCAAGGTGCAAGGATGATAGGTGGACTATAAAGCTTACCGAATGGGGCAGCCAAGATTGGGGCGACGTCTTGTGGGTAGACCACCTGCCCGTTGGTCCGACGATATTGTAAGGGTGGTGGGGAAACAGTGGATGAGGCTAGCTGGTGACCGTAGGGAGTGACGTGATAAAGAAGAGGCCTATACTCAGCAGTGGGTGACTGGTAATCACTTTAATGTCCTCTACAAAATATTGTAGTAGTTTTAAAGATATTGTATCTAAAATTAATAAATAAATAAATGCGCCAGACAACCAACCAATCAAACTAGGACAACCCCTGTACTATGAGTAACAGCTGACGATAATTAACTGGGGGCGTCAACCCAGAACACCCAGACCTAAGACCAGATGCTAAGGTCACGTTTTTTTAAATGTTCGTGCTAGGCCTTCTGATGACACGCTTGCCTCTTTGCTATGTTAGAAACTGACAAGAACTTACTTTACGACCTCCCTTAGTTCCATCCATTTCAGGCAATAGCCCCCGTTTATTACGTCATTAAGACTATTAACCCCAGTTAATTAACGAAAAGCCCGCCGATAAATTAGTTTGCATAAAATTATTTGTTATGTTTGCGTGGACTCGTTACGGTTATGGAGGCCGCTGTTAAATATGTAATAATGCCCTTCAAGAGCAATAGCCCAGTGGTGAAACGTGTGCCTTCCAAATAAGAGATTGTCGATTCGAATCAAAGCATTATGCTTATGAATAATGACCTTCAAGAGCGATAGCCCAGTGGATAGGAAGGTGTGCCTTCCAAATAAGAGGTTGTAGATTCTAATCAAAGCACGCTTAGTTTGATGCTTCAAATCTATGTGCAAAGTTTTTACCATTCACTCCCATATTGTATCTTACTTTGAAATGAAAAATGCTTTGTTACTATCTGAAAAAAATCACTTAAACTATACAGTTAAAGATAATTGTAATTAATATTAAACATAAGTTATTAGGTACTTTTGAATTATTAGAGCAATATGCTGATTAAATATTTAGTAATTCTTGAGATGACGTCCGGTCGGCCGCCCCAGATATCGCTGAGATGACGTCATGCAGGCAGATCTTCGCGTGCTGCGAGTCAGCGACTGGCGTGGAGCTGCGAATGATCGAGACCAGTGGAGGAGTCTTGTATCGGAGGCCAAGACACACTTTGGGTCGCTGAGCCATCGGAGTAAGTAAGTATGTAATTCTTGAGATTAAAAACTGTAGGCAATAGAGGATTTTAGAGGCTTTCTTTCAGCAATGTTTTCATTTTTAGAGGCTTTTCGTCAATCAGAATAAAGAAGCCAATCGTATGTTCACGGGCTGGATTAGTTCCATGAAACACGAACTAAAAAGACTTTATAACTTAGTTACATCCACCTCACAGACCCGGCGTGCCCTGCGCCTGCTTAACTGCACTCTTGCAGCGCGTCAAAGCGACAGCTAATGCAGTAATGGATGCACTATGAGGAGTCACAGCAATATGAGGCACACACGGCTTTGGGACCTACTTGCTGAAACACAGCTAGAAACATAGCTTGATACACACAGGTAAAAACATGCTGAAACATAGCTTGTTTCGTGGGAGAGCCACACTTCGGCAGAAATGGGCCGGTTCGACCGGAGTGATACCACGGCCTTACAGTAAACCGGCGTAAAGCAGCGCCTGCACTGTGTTTCGCCGAGTGAGTGAGGGTACCGGAGGCCCAACTGGGGGGAAAGGCGGTTTAAGGGTTGGTAGCGCACTTGTGACTCTACTGGTATTGCAGTTGTCTATGGGCGGCGGTAATCGCTAACCTCAGGTGATCCGTCTGCTCGTCTGCCACCAACCATATAAAAAAAGCTATACGCCCGTATTTTGTGAGGCCGTTGAATCACTCTGGTTGAGCTGGCCCATTCATGAAGCGTGGCTCTTTTACAGCTAGAACTTTTTTAATCGCCAACGCATAATCGACGTGGTGTAAACCATTTGACGGGTCTTTCGCTCTGTTGGTCTATCTGTGAGTGTGTCTGTCTGTCTAAGGCATGAGGCATCGTAGCTTCCAAAGGGATGAACCGATTCTTGGTTTATTTTTGTTTGAAAGGATATGTAGTCGCGACGTTTAATTGCCGCCGGTTTCAGATGGCCGCCGGCTTAATGATGACCGCTGGTTTATGATGGCCACCGCCACAAAAAGACGGATTATGTTATACTAGCGGCCGCCCGCGACTTCGTCCGCGTGGAATAGTAACTTATTACCCCCCTTTCAACCCCTTACAACCCCTTTTTCGCAATAAAAAGTAGCCTATGTCCTTTCTCAGGGTCTAGACCATCTGTATACCAAATTTCATTTAAATCCGTTCAGTAGTTTTGGCGTGAAAGAGTAACAGACAGACAGACAGAGTTACTTTCGCATTTATAATATTAGTATGGATTTTGACTTAATTCTCTCAACATAAAAGGGCTTGAGTAGTATATAATATTGTATTAAATATGGCCACCGCGCCACACATGGTTGTATTAAATGTCAAGAGCTTTTAATTTTTTTAAGACCTAGCAACCCTAATAAGTACACTAAGACAATAAGCACACTTTAGCAATAGTGAACTAATGAGCTAAACAATAGCGCACTTGGAACGCGATAGCCCGAGATTAAACTAAGTGCAGACGCGCCGGCCGTCAACAGTCTGAGCCGAGCGAGCCAGACAATGCGGCTCTTATCGCTAATAGAGGAACGACGAGCCCACGGCCTGAACCCAAATGAGCCACTTCATCTTGAACTGAGCCTAGTGATGTATAAACAGGTATAGGTTACAACAATCTGCCAAATGCCCTACCTATTGATATGATCTAAATGTATTTGACAATACTAAATCTACATTCAATGCGTGTCTACCTGTCATGACATACGGAGTCGAAACGTGGACACTAACGGCACGGCTAGGCCACAAGTTTAAAGTCGCTCAGCGAGCCATGGAAAGACTTATGCTCTGTAGTTTGCTTTTTAGGCTTTTCTCTGTAGTGCGCAATCGTATCCGGAATGGTGACCCGGCATATTATAATAAAAGTCTTTGACATACTTAGCTTACAGGATTAGGAAGCTGAAATACAAAATCTTTATTTTTTTAAATGGCAATGGGCTGGCCGGATCAACAGCCGAACTAATAACCGCTGCTACTCAATATTATTTTAAGGACTTATCACACATAATATGCATGGATTGAATGAGTTTCAACTATATAGTTTATATAGGCCGCCTTTGTTGTACATTACTCCTGTTATAACTAGTTTTAAGTTTTATACCTCTGTTTTGTGTGCAATAAAAAGCATATTCATTCATTCATTCATAGTTTTTGTAGTTTTGGAAAAAGTGGCACATACGGACGGACAGGCAGACAAACACTACGAATCTAATATCTAAACTGAAATTGATTGTGATCATTTTCAAGACTCGAACCACGAAAAGCTTCAAGACCGCGATATAATGTCTTAAAAAGACAAGACTACCGAGTCTAGTTGAAAGGTCCCTGAAGTCTCGGGGTTTGTACATCACTGCGAGCTATATTTGCATGTTATACAAGGCCATTAGCAGGGAAAACCATTAGGCAGAGTAGGCTACTGAATAGATAGGATACGTCTTAGTCTATTACCCCCTTACACAACTGATAACAGGAATAATTAATGACGACCTCGAGCGTATTCCTTTACTAGACAAAACATTGACAGCTGAAATCGTAGACACATCCAGAGGGCATACCCTACTATTATTTTACTCTATGGCCAGTAACCAACTAAAACGTAAAGGTTTTCTTTAGTTAAATACAAATACTTGATTCTTTTTTTTAGTTGTTTGTAACACATTGGTATTTCTGCCAATGTCAAGAGATTTAAGACACGAACTAAGGGTGAAATTGATCAGTGGTTTGAATTGAACCTCTTATATTAAATTGAGTTTTTTAGAACACCACTTATAACATATAGCGCAGCCGGATTGTATAATCTGCCGTATAACATTACGGCTAGCTGTTAGGAAAAACAGGTAGCTAATAATGAAGTCGTCCTGTAACGAATGAGAATATTGTCACTTTCAAAATAAAGAGACGCACAGAGCGTGTGAAAGGGAGGGAAATGGATTTTTTTTTATTAATATATAGGTAGTAGACGAGCCGACGGATCACCTGATGGTAAGCGATTACCGCCGCCCATGGACACCTGCAACACCAGTGGTGACACAAGTGCGCTGCTTACCTTATAACCCCCCTTCCCCTTGATTGGGCCTCCGGTACCTTCATTCACGCAGCGAAACACAGCGCATGCACTGCTTCACGCCGGTTTTCTGTGTAGGTGTATACCTATACAGTGCCATGGCTCTTTAGCTCCTACCTTTCATGAAATAACAACTATAGTCCCGTGCCCTTGAACCTTCTCATTTTCGCGGCCACGTTTAGAATTTATTACCGGTCGTAATTTAAAAACATAACGCTGAAGAAATACGCCGCGTCAAGGTTTTAATTCGGCGCCACAACTTGTAACGAGTTTCTGAAATGGCCAGAGTTTTTCTCATTACAAACGTTTGTTTCGACGAATTCTCTTTTGATACAGACTAACAGACGTGTAGGTTTTGTTTATGACAGTGCAAATGGGGCCTACCGCGAGTGAAAAATCCGTTAGATGGCGTACGTGTAGAGTGAGGTCCAACTTCAACGTCATTGGTCGTTTAGTGACATTTTGACATCTCACATCAAAAATAACCAATCACCGTGTTGGACCTCAGTTTACAGGTACGCCATCTAACGGAATTTTCACACGCGGTAGCCCCGATTAAGTCAATAACAATGCTTTGTGGCTTATAGTTGGAACGATTCTGTGGTGGGTAGTGAAACAGTACAAATAGCATCGGCTGATGAAATTCAATGGTTTAAAATTAGTATTCAGTGGTTTTTAGAGTGCAAATATGGTATTACTAGCTTTTGCCCCCCATTTCCCTAAAATGGGGATTAGAAAGGGGCAAAAAAAAGCCTATATTACTCTCCATCCCTTCAACTATCTCCACTAAAAATCACGTCAATCCGTTGCTCCGTTTTGCGTGAAAGTAAGACATACAGACAGACAGACACTTTTCCCATTTATAACATTAGTATGGATTTTGAGCAGTGAAATGCCGCAAAGTAATAATAATCTTAGAATTGTTGTCTCACTTTTAACACTATCATCTACCATTGTACGCCGAGTGAGTTGTCACAGTGTTCAAAATGCCACGAAATTTCTTGCCTTGTTTTTTTACGTGATAGGTGGCAGACGAGTTGATGAAACACTTGATGGTAAGCAACCACGTCCATATACACCCGCAACACCAGTGGAGTCTCAAGTTTGCTGCCAAGCTTTTAGCCCTATTTTTTGAAAAAAAATATCGGTAAAAAATGTTAAAAAGAAGAAGTCAATCAATTCCACATCTTTTAATTCAAACCGGGCACGAAAGATTTAAACCTTTTAACCGCACCAGATTCTTTAAAAAAACATCCCTAAAAAGGCTGCGAAACCAATTCGTTCGAATGCGCACAAACCAATATCGTTGCTAACAGACCCAGATTCAATCCGCACATAAACATTTCACTCTTTTGTCCCCACTAACGGGTCCGAATGCGGGAATAAAGCCTCGTCCACACGAGCGGTCGTAAATCCATCGCCGTGAGGCCTGGTGCACATCCATTGCAGTCGGGCAGCTCATCAGCTGCGTGCGGCAGGGCTGCCACTAGCCAGTCTTGGAACCCTAACACAAACACTCTTCCGACAAAAAAGTCAGATAGTTTACTTACGTCAATTTAGATAGATAGTTATTTTTTATTGTACAACTACTGGCCCACCCTCTCTTTATTTTTGAAGTTAATTCGTTCCTAAATTGTATTCATAGGTGGCGCTGAGTGACAAATCACATGGCGCAAATATTTTGCCTTTTCAGCTTACCTGTAAATCTTGTTGTTGACAATAGCGGCCAAGCGTCGCAGACCTAGCTTGAAGGCGCACCCGCGCAAAGCGCGGGGCGGCAATAAGCTAGTTTCGTAATATAGCGCTATACAAGTTATCCGAAGGAGGGGGAAAATTTGATAAACATATGCAGAAGAAATGTTAAAATTTTAAAAGTCCAATACCCTTAAATTTTCTTTGGGCACTGAAGCAAGAATGCGCGCCTGGCAGCCCTAGTGACGGACCTACTCTATTACCACGCATATGTTAGCTTTCATGGCCTGTTTGTCAACCCTTAGGTGACGTGCTGTTGCAAAATGCGCTCCTATACGCTTCGGAATACTAACTTAGCCTGATATTCCTTTTATATTATGACACGACAACGCCACGGCGCTGGTCTAGTAGTTTAGGTCTCTTCTTCTCTTCTTCAGCAGCATGTATTTGCCCACTGCAGAGCATATGCCTCTCCAATTTCCCTCCACTTCCATCTGTCGTGGGTCTTCCTGGACCACGCTGCCCCAGCTTGAGCCTTGATGTCGTCGGACCATCTAGTAGTTTAGGTACTGGGCCGTGATCTCGAAGTCCTGGACTGGAGCAAAAAGTATGTTTCACATGTTTGTAACATAGTTGGGGTTTGTTATCACAGTCTGCATTAGGCAAACGTAGTGATTATCACAATAGCAATGACTTAATTTCTATGTAGACATGACAAAGACTGACACCACAAGGTGGAGCGACGATCACTAGATAGTGAGGGTCGCGGGGATTCCTTGGATGCGGGTGGCACAGGACCGCTCTGTGTGGAGAATATCGGGGGAGCCCTATGTACTAGTAGTCGACGTCTATTGAAATGATGATGATGACAAAGGCTGGCTGGAGAATATCAAGCAAAAAAAGTTTGGTCGTGACTTGTCGCCTCCAACGGACCCAAAGTTGACGTGCGCACCTTGCGTCAAGAAGTGTCGATCAGGGGTAGGGCTTTACAGCCATGAATGAATGTCTATGGGGAAACCCACCAACCAAACTGCCTGTTCTGAACTTTTATCTTTCCAGATTATGTAGCCAATGATGAACAAATGCCTTGGTATGCGGTCGCGACCAACAATAGCACAGATTTACTTTAGTTCCCCCTAAAATAATTGCTATTCCCACTCAAGCTCGTGTCCTCGGGGACTCAACCCGCGTGTGTTGTCGACTCGACGAGCCTGATTGAGTTTACTCCCAAACCCTCGATACTACCGTGTTTGCACACGAACAAGTACAAATGTTAGAGACTAACACACTGGGACTTTTTGCAGCGATACAAACGCGCTTTTGTCTGTGTGTCTATAAGTTTAGGGTGGCCGCAGAACTGACAACCGTTGGGGTAAACGAGTTTTGGAGTGGAGAACGCGTCTTGGTAAACGTAGTGTAGGACGGCCTCAGGCCAGTTGGAGTGACGATCTGCGCAAGAGGGCTGGCTGGAGCTGGATGCGAGTAGCCGAAGATCGATCAAAGTGGCGAGCATTTGGAGAGGCCTACGTCCAATAGCGGACTGCAACAGGCTAATGATGATGATATGAGCCACAGTGCCCGTAAATTGACGGCGGCCTGGACCATGGCCGCCAAAAGTCGTGAAATGTGGAAAAGGGCCTTTGCCCAGCTGTGGGACACGGCGGGCTCTTATAATTAGGATTTCAATGACTGGCAAGAATTAGGTAGCGTAGGATCAAACAAAAAACGTGGGCGATCTCCCGCGCAGTCTAGTTGGCCACTAGTACTACCGTCTACCAATAGATGGCGCTGGGTGTTCATTGCGTCGCGCTATTATTTCGCCTTTTTGGTTGTAAAGTTTGTCGATGTCTATAGAATTTATCTCTCTATAAATGGTATAGATTGATGATACCTTTAAAAGCGCTCTGAACCCCTTTTGACTCAACCGGGGTATTTAGATATTCATTGCGCTAAACGGGTCTAAAAAAGGCGAAAGAAAAATGACGTCTTTCCTGAGTCAGCACAATGCATGTAGCCTTGAAAACGGCTCATTAGCGTCTCGCACCAGAGCAGGCACAGTGGGTGATGGACGGCGGCTCTGGAATCACGAGTGACTTCGACAGCGCCGCTAATGGTAGGTACGGGGAATGTCACCACAGTGCGGGTGGTGTCAGTGCTCGAGAATCTCATGAAAGGAATATCTTTTGGCGGTGGCAATCGCTAAAAGATGATCTGTCTGCTGATCTGCCACAAAATTTAAAAATTGCCATAAAAACATTTTTGTACCAACTATTTGGAACAATATTTGTTCAATGACTTTTTCGAAATTCATCGAAAATTATTTTGACTTTCTCAACAAAATGATCATGTCACGTGACCGACTTGCTATAAAAGTAGAGTTTATGCGAATTTCCAAAAGTCATACAACAAAACAAATGTCGCGGTCGTCCAGAACGGTTAGTAGAACTCGTGGTTGAAAGGATGTATATGTTCACAGATAAATCCTGTAGTTAAGTAAACCTACTTGCTATCGTCATACTACGTCGGTCGTAACGCTTTCGGATGATGTATAATTTTATTAAAACGCACCGATGGGGAAATCTCAAGGTTAAGAGCTGGAAAGGATGGATATATAGAGTGAGCCGCTTTTGGAGACGCGTTTTGTATGGGATGAGACAAATGACCAAGCATGGTGGTTAGCTTTCACTGGAGTAGATTTTCTGTGTAAATACGAGTACGTTGCCGGTATTTTTTGTGATTCGAGAAATGACATTTGAGCAACTTTCACTTGATGTTTTTTTTATGTTGTAGGTGGCAGAAGAGCAGACGGATCACCTGATGTATAGCGATTTAGCCGCCCATAGACACCTGCAACACGAGTAGAGTCACAAGTGCGTTGCTAAACTTTAACCCCTCTAAAAGTTCCACATCAATCAAATATCAATCAAACCTTTCTAGTGTTAAACGTTTTATGTACAAACGCACGGAACCGTCCAAATCCTTCTGCAGAGTTGACCATCTCTTGATGGGATATTGGTCCTATCTCGTTCCTGTTCCAGTAATTCAGCATCTGTTGTCGCTCCTCTACGTGCTCCTCGAGGGCTACTATTATTATGTATATCAGATATTACTATGTACTGTATATTCTGTGCTAAAAGTTCCCACCCTACCAGCCGTGAGTGTGGGTCGGTGTCGCCGGGTCGCGACTCGCCGGTGCAATATCACGCTCCAATAACTCGCGACCATTGTACTTGTATTGATATAGTCCAGGGGCTACACATCGCCCAAGATCAAGTTATTTTCAACAAAATGCGCCTTTTAATGACAGAAGATGTCATTCGACCTAATAATGTTAAAAGCTGCGAGAAAGAGAAATGAGAAACTAAACTTCGGAACAAGGTCTCCTTGTAAAAACAGAATATTCCTTCTTACATCGTTGATCGACCGTTTGTCTTCCCTCTCACTCTCGCACGTCATCCGGCTTCAAAAACCGATCACTTATACCTCGTTTCAGACCAAGCATTTGCCGGTCACCAATTCCATAGGCTATTTAACTTGCAACTATAACACTTGCTAAATTATTGGAATCAAAGGAAATAACAACAATCATTAAAACGCATTACACAAATACATGCATTAATAAAACCAATGTTTATTCAGCCAATCAAACCCACACCTCATAGCACATTACCAAATGACAACGTCACTACCAAATGTATCATCGAGTCATACTAGCATAGACTAGCTACTTACAAGAAATAACACCCCCGTGAACCCATATTCCATAACAGTAAACGATTAACATTTTAAAATTGTTACAAATATTATAATTAACTTTCAAGTGGATCAGAACGAAGTTTCCGGCTTCCAGAAACATCAACAGGGATTGTCGGTCCGGCGAAGTTTAAGCCCAAACCTCTCAACGAGGATCTATTGAACTTGGTATTTCGCTCCCTTTAACAATATCGAGTACAAAGGATAAAACTTTTCGTTTGGGTAAATGTATTAAATCGTGATCGGTGCCCGTTTCAGGTCACTTGTGTTGATATTGCCCAAATTTTGAAATTCGTTCTTATGGACTTTGTACTGCAATTTTTAATTGAATCTGTATTCTGCATCTGTCTCTAGCAAGACTACTTTTAATTTGTTGCAACTGTGGCAATAATAGACGCGGCCCTAGATAAAAAATACCCCTCAGCGCTAGTGTTTCGCTGAGTGAGTGAGGAGACCGGAGGCTCAATCGGGGGAGGACGTTTAATTCAAAGGATAGCAGCACTAACTCCACAGGTGTTGCAGGTGACCATGGGTAGCGGCAATTGCTTGCCATGACATTATCCGTCCGATCGTCAGTCACCTGTTATTTTTTATTTTTTTTATAGGATAGGGGGCAGACGAGCAGACGGATCACCTGATGTTAAGCGATTACCGTCGCCCATGAACACTTGCAACTCCAGGGGCTTCACAGGTAAATACAGCTCAATTAGATTAAGAACATGATCCGAATCAAAGTCGCTAGACTTCTTCTAGCAAAAGATCGACAATAATGGCACCAATCGCATTGTAAAGTACATATATAACAAACTTACACGATGAACGAACAGTCGCTTCGAGCACCTAAGAGGGGTGAAACCCTATCGCCAACGTCGGTAGATCTGTGGGACCTATAAAATTCATTTTTATAATTTTACTTTAGCCCATTCAACATAAATAAATGGCAATGACACCGTGACTTCATCATTGTATGATAGGTACTCCGTATTACACCTATAAGCTAACGCCTGAATACAAAGGTAGTTTCACAGCTTAGATGCGTACTATAATATGAAGTTTAGCCCCAAGACTACTCCCAGCAGAAGTTAGCAAATAAAGCGAGTAGTAACCGGGGCCCGACATAATCTCCCGCTCTAGATGCACAATATTACGTTCACAAGTGCCTACAGACCTGCGTAATGGAACTTTCTAAGCTACAAGTTCTTTTGAGTTTTATTTACAAGACTACCGGAGCGGCCCGTTTACAGCTATTTGGCTCCCGGCAAAAGTTGGTGCCAAAGCTACTTCCCTTAAAAGTGTCAGTGATTTTAACAAATTCCCACAGGCAAAATGCTGTGCAACGAACCCCTGTCAAAGTCACTCAGAAACCTTCTGATCGTAGCCCTACTAATATTTTACTGTACCATGTCAAAGTAACTGCCTAATTTGTTTCCAAGGGCTACGGTCAAAATGTCAAAGTATGACATGGTACTAAAGTGTTGAGCTACTTTTGACGTTGACCGCACCCAAGCCTCTATGCTTGCTCTACGCTGCCAACCTTCAAAACCCCCGTCACCCCTGGATCGGAGCTTCTGTACCCCTCACTTGGCGAACAGCGCAGGCGGCTTCACGCCGATTTTTTGTGATGCCGTGGTATCACTCCAGTCAAACATGCCCATTTACTTATGCCTTAACTAACTTTTGTGCCATAAAAAGTATTTATCTACATTTCGTTTAAGAAAGAAAATAACTTAACTTTCAAAAACATGAACGAGAAAGCCCCATCAGTACCCGGCTTCCATAAGTCGCGGGAAGCAAGACCATAAATTGCCGGCTTTAGAAGGTGCCAATATCTTCCCGGGCGCTGGGCAGATAGCGCCTCCGACGCGTGGTGAGGTTATCTGCGGGGCTCCTCCCGACACTTTGACTAACAGATGAGCAGCGTAATTTGAAACCAAACCAGAGAGAATAGACATTAGGGGTCATCAATAAGCTACCTTTTTTTTTATTTAACGACAGACAAGCATTTGATCTCGATCACACCTGATGTTAAGTGAAGATGAGGTCTAAAGTCGGCCATGCTTGCCCGTGAAAAGCCTATTCACTCTTGGCTTAAAGAGGCACAGTACTTTCATAATTTTATGACTCCTTCACCAGTCCACATTCGGCAAGCTTGATGAAACGATGCGATGACTTAGATTTTAGACAACATCTCATACGAGTACATTGTCCTGGTGTTACATTAAGTTTTCTCTTGTGTAGTAGAAACCAGAAACAACGAAGGTACCACAAACACCCAGACCCAAGAACACATCGAATAATATCTATTTCATCGACAAACAACAATATTAAATGTATTAATAAAGATACCGATTTTTTAAAAAAATTAAAAGAACATGTGTTACAAAAGGTCTGTTACAATTTAAATGAATACCTCAAGCCTATAAATATAATATTATAACAACATAATTTATTAAGGAAGAACATATACAGGGTGTATCTGTAAACATTTACATCCCCTTAACTACGTGTTCTGCCTACCATTCTGAACAACATTTATTCTATGACTTTTGGAAATTGGCTTAAAAAAAATCTACTTCCCATACAAAGTCAGTCACGTGACATGGTAATTTTGTATGGGGAGTCGAAAAAATTTTCGACGAATTTTCAAAATTCGAACTAATGTTGTTCAAAATGGTTGATAGAACACATGGTTAAAAGGATGTAAATGTTGACAGATATACCCTGTATGTATATAAATAACCTAAACGTGATTGAACACCAAATGAAACAACAAAGATTTATGATTGTGAAACGTTAGTTTTGGAGCAGGAACCAAACCAGCGACCCTTAAATTGTGTCTCTACCAGCACTCAAACCATTACCCTAAATGAATCGTCAATAATGTCAGAGCAGTACTAATTCTGTAAAGCAACACCCGCGTTTACAACCAAATTAGTATTTCATAAGCGTTTCCCGCATAGCTGTGACATCAACAAGGCCAGCAGATTTATCAAATCCTTTATCAAACTTCCATTTGAAGTTCCCGAAGTAACCCCCCCCCCCCTCCCCTTTCCCCCACTCGCCCGCACACCTGTTGCCGATAGGCCTGTTTGCGACCTGTCGGAGTTATGAGGGTGTTGTTAGTAGAAAGTAGGCTTGGTACATAGTGTCACAAAATGGACCCAAAAGGTCGGGTCTAGCTGACATTGATATGGAAGATTGCGATGGCACACCAAAGCGCTTGGCTGTAGTGTGTCATGTTGTGTCTTCTCCCCACACTTTTCCGTACAACAAAATAACACTCGAATCCGTTTAGTAGATTCTAAGAATACCGCGAACAATGAGACAGACAGACAAAATATATAGGAGTTTAGTCTCAAATTCCTCATTGTGGAATCAACTTCCCGCAGCGGTATTTCCGAACCGGTACGACATTCAAATCTTCAAGAAACGAGCCTATACCTTCCTAAAAGGCCGGCAACGCATCCGCACTCCTTCTGGTGTAGCTGATGTCCATGGGCGGCGGTGATCACTTACCATCAGGTGACCCGCTTGCTCGTTTGCCTTCCTATAACATAAAAAAAAAACTGCGTTTTTTCCAAAATCATAGAACAAATGTTATTCAGAATGGTTGGTAGAACACGAAGAACTACGAAGTTAAATTGATATAAATGTTCACAAATGCACCCTGTATTTATAAGAATCATATCAATACATTACAATCTCACGATGTCATGATCATGACATTTAGTACAATTTTACGATCACAGATAATTATAATGTTTGACTTTTATTATGCCTACAGACACAAACAACAAACTAATGAACCAGATCCGGATAATTAGCTAAGATCTGATTCCAGGCTTCATCCCACTTCTGCGAGATAAACACGTTTATTAGCTTTGTTGTTTTGTAGGCGAAGGGAGGAACGGCCTAGTTCCGAAGCTCAATTTGAGTTCATTCATCGAAGGACGATCTCAGTTTTACCAAAAACATTTTTGTTTCTTTGGTAGGAGGGAGCGTCTGTGGCGCCCCTGGAAAACATTAGTCCGTTCCTATAAAAATTTTTTAACATCTAAAGGGCTAACTAAAGAACACTGTTCTCTTTTGGGCCAAAGGTTTTTTTATTGAAAAATAAGTTTTTTTTTTCCTCGGCCCCAGCTCTATACATTTTTGCCCAGTGTCCATTTGAAGTAAAATTATGAATAAAAATGTAAGCAGCAACCGAAGATCCGCATCCAACTCTTAGCAGACGTCGCCGTGCAGCGGTCTTGCTTTAACGGCTGCTGTAAAGGACCCGAAACGTCAGCACGGATAGAAAAACTTTGTGCCGCATGCAATAACTTGCTATCAAAATTGTTGGGACGACACACAAACAAGTTTAGTTCTAACTTATTCGATAACTACCAAAACTTAAGCGCTACCTCAAGTAGTAGTATTTTAATGATTTTCGTATAAAATCATTGATAGCCCTGTCCTAAACGGGCACAATTCAGTTGTGTACTGAATAAACGCTAACTTGCTCCATTTGTTAAATGAGAACATTCCCCTGTTTTGTCCAAGCAATAGTTCTCCGACAAGCCACTCGTCTCGAAAGCGCCGTAAATCAAACCTAGACATATTTATGAGGATCTCTTTCACTAGAGCGGAGCTAGTTGTCATGAGGCCAACTCCGAGTGAAGTATGGCTGCTTGCAGGACGTGTCCAACCTCGTGGCATTGTAGGAACACAGCCAGTTGATATTATAGAGCAAAAACGCCGTGGACTGCCAGGTTTTCGTCATTTTATAAAAGCTAAAAGTGTCTTTATACATATAAAGAACTACCAGGGAGCTGTCGAATTTAGAGATTTCATACATTCTTCCGCAACGATTTCAATCTCTATTCTTCTGTACAAATACCTAAATCGACGTTAATGTCGGGAAGCACGAGAATTGCCCCGTTCAAATGAAAAGAAATTGGGTTATGGTTACTTTCACGTGAAAAGATCGCGTGAGACACTCTCGCAAACGTGGCAGTCTTTGTGTTCGTGAAATGCCAGAAAAAGTGTCCCCTAATCTAGTATGGCCATGTTCTATTATGATCTCTGCTTCCAATTCTTGCAGGTTCTCGTTTACAACATCCCGCTAGCGACAGCGTGGGCGCCCCACCGGCCGACAACCAATAGGTTGTCCAAGATATGCCCTCGTGGCGCCCCGATCTGACCACTCTTTCAACGTTGACGGTCGAAAAGATCCAGTCAAGTCACTTTTATCAAATTCTGAGTAATAATGAGAGAGGCTTGTTACCCACATTGGGTAACAGCACACGCAGGGCGGACTGCGAAATGGACGATATTCGCGCGAGACGTGACTCGAATGAACAGCGCACGTGACCATGTTAACGATAGGCCAAGTTCTGCACATAGTTCACATCTGCAAGGTACGAGTACCTACTGAACTAAAACAGCAGATGATTTAATAACTACAAACTAAAGAGTAATCTAAACAAAAGAATAACAAGATTTACAGAACAACAAAGTTTTAACGCAAGTATCATCTTAGTCAAACTCAATTTGTTTGGCTATTGTCATAGAAAGTTGAGGTTTTGCATTAGGGAAGTTCAAGGATTCGCTTCCACATTTTATAATACGGTCAGCTAGGAGTGGAGCTCCCTGCCGCAGTCTGTTTTTCCTGGCAAATAATAATCTAGACATCTTTAAGGCAAGAAGTTAACGGGCATCTTCTAGGCAATCGCCTGTTATCCTAGACCCATGGTCGCGGTCCATAAGGAGCAATAAATTGTGGTCAAGCGATGGCCTTTGGTATAATAAAAAAAGAAAAAATCCTTATTATACGAGCGAAAAACTCTATTTTACTGAAATTAAACACGACGCCAGGAGCGCGTTTTAAGAAAAAAAATCCAGAGACATAATTCTATGGCACAGTTTGAAACCTACAACTATAAGGGGACAAGGTTTATTTCTGTTTCTCTTGAACTAGTTGAAGGAACTGACTTCACGTATTTTCTAGAGCATCTAAGCCATTGACTACGTTCCAATTGGCAATGTTATGGCAAATATGTGGCCTTCCCTTTTACAACAACAGTGAAAATAGGTATCCTTTCAAATTGTAAACAAACAAATTACCAAGAACAACTTGCAACCAGATAACGATCAAAATAAGTTTAGCAATGAAATGGGTGGAACCAAGCAGTGAAATTGTTAGTTTGCTTCAACTTCCCCGCTTATAGCCACCTAGTATCCCAACTTGGACAATAACACTACCGAGTCCTTGATATCGAGAAAGGAGTGTACGCATGGGTTCTATGTCCGGGTAATAAGGTCGAAGGTTGCATGGCGATTGGAAAAGCTCTGACTCATGCGATAAGTAAGTCGCGTGGACAAATGTCTCTTCCTATCAAATAAGGCAGCGTTTCCCAAATGGGGGGTCCTGACCCGGTACCGGTATATGGATGCACCCTTATTTTGTGCGGGTAATATACCAATGTCAAGTCAGGATCATTACGTTTTGGACAGTTTCTAAAACCATAACCAAGATTAGTTTGTTTGGTTTCGCTGACAAAGGGTTGCGAGGGTCTGACTGTAATGACATCATAGTAATTACGAAATAGATTACCTAAATTCTGAATCATGGTCTAAGCGTATCTCGGGATCTAAAGCAACAGCTTTGGACACACCCGGGAATGTATATAATAGGCCGTTGCATCTTGTCAGATGATTTCAGTAGCAGCTCGGGAAGGGGCACTACATCTGCGCTCGTGGCTGTGCAAGCCAATTCGCGCGTACACCATTCATCCGCATGCGGCAAACGAAACGGGAGTTAACGGGTGGGATGTTTGCAGTATGACGCTTAGCTTTGACGCGAGTTGGTCGAACCAGGCCTGGGCGTGCTGGGCTAGGCCTTCTCACTATTCTCCTCCAGCTGAGTCCTTCAGTGGCAAGTTCCTCCCAATTAGCTATCGGGATGCCGAACGCTGAACCGACCAAACGAACTGTGAATTACACGCTAAGATAAGAAAAATGTTTGAGTAACACTGGATCAAGGTAATGGATGAAGACATTACGCCTGTCTGCGGAGCACGTTATAAGATATTATCAAATCGAAGATGGAGGAGCGTGTATCAATCCGCCATTATCAGGTATTACTCGTGTTCAAGCATTTCTTAGGAAAGGGTTGGCTTTTTACAAAATATGTCGACCATTTTTAGGATTCCCAAAACCATACCCAAGGATTGAAAGATAGCTAGACAGTTGATTTATTTTGTATATTTTTTTTTATATTTGGCAGACGAACAGACGGACCACCAGCTAAGCGATTGCCGCCGCCTATAGACACCTGCAACATCAGTAGAGTCACAAGTGCGCTGCCCTCCTTTAATGCCCTTTCCCCCAATTGGCCCTTGATATCCTCACTCACTCGATGAAACAATGCGGAGGCGCTGCTTAATGCCAGTTTTCTGTGAAGCCGTGGTATCACTCCTGTCAAACCAGTGAAGTCACAAGTCTTCTACCAGTCTTTAAAATTCTTCCCTTGGGCCAAAAATACCTTGCCTCACTCAACGAAACAAATCGCAAGCGCCGTCTTTTTGGTTCACACCAATTTTCTGTAAGGATGCGATATAATTCGAGTCGAGCTGGCCCATTCATGCCAAAGTCTGTCTTCTCCACGGTCAAACTTCCCTATGGTCGTGACTTTTAAGTGTCGATTTCCAGGGTTAATTCTCAGCATACTTGGATAAACCCGCGACAACTTAGAAAAGTTTGTTTCGCCAAACATTCAAGTCCAACCTTGTCTATGAACCCGAATGAAATGTAAAACAAACAGCATGAAGTATTCAGGCGGTCGACGGAACCCTCTTCCGGCTAATTGGAAACATCAATCCGGCGAGAAAACCCTCCGAATTATACATTCGCCTTTTACTGAGGTTGAAGGAATCGGAGGAGGATGTAGTGAGTGATCGAAAAATGTTAGCAACAAGTTGGCGGCGTGTGCCGACCACTCAGTCATCTCAGCGTGTGATGGTAGACGAGCAGACGAATCACCTGATGGTAAGCGATTGCCGTCTGTTATAGACAGCCGCGACACCAGGAGACACACCGCTACTAACCTTAACCTTAGTGGAGCTGAGTGAAATCCACCAACAGAATTGCATAAAAATTCCGGTTCTCAACGAGCAAGCTTCTTCTATTGGTGGTTATTTCACACCGCTCCACTCCACCCCGCTTCAATGGAAACGCAGCCTAAACCCCATTTCCCCTCAATTGGGCATCCGTTACCCTCACTCACTCGGCGAAACACAGTGTAGACGCTGCTTCATGCCGGTCTTCTGTGAGGCCATGATAGGTAACTCCTGTGATTCCTAGTTGCTTCCAAAGCTGCTGATTTAAGTCCGAACATAACGTAATCATTACTAATAGACTCACACATTACCAACTCTTCTGAATTTTGCAGTTGTTTTAAGATGACAGTGATCACTGATCACTGACCACCAGGTTAATTGCTCGTTTACGACTCTTACATGAAAAAAACCTTATATTCTTCACAAAAGAGTCGAGGGCCATACATTTTTAAGGCGACTGTATTCATGGCGAGTCTTCTTGTGTCGTCGCATAATGTGTGTCGCGCAATCTCGGCTAGTGAATTGTGGATGAGCTACGGGGTTGCACATAGCTTTTAGCTTTTGGGATAGTTCCCCTATTTGTGACTAGGTCTAGTATACAAGGTGTATCTGTAGACATTTATATAAATTTACCACCACATAGAACCAAATGAAGACCATTTGCGGTAACCATTCTGAACAACATTTGATCTGCAATTTTGGGAATGGGATTTGGGTTTTGTTTTCGATTTCCTGTATTGTATTGAGCTTCTATGAAAAGTTGATTTTCGTTGCTCAGAATAATTAGTGGAACTTGCGTGTTTTGTCTACAGATACACCCTCTTGACGTCAATAATCTTACACAGGGGTGTAAGATTATTAGGACGTTGAAGTAACCAACAAGAAGAACCGAGACTAGTCAGGCAGCGCCATGCCAACATTCATAACTGTAAATATTTGACTAGTGGTGATCCGCCTTTACCTCGTTTTGGGACCAATAAGTTCCAATTCTTACCAAAAGGTAGATCGCAATTACCAATAGGTAGATCAATAGGCTGTTGCGTCGATTACGAAGCAAGTTAGCCTTTTTGATTTAGTTATAAGCCTTATTGATGTCTATGCCTCTTTATAAAATACTAAAATACCAAAAAGAATTGGAAAGAGAAAACAATGTCATAAGTTGCATGAAAAATAAGGCGAACTTGACGACATATATCTAGAATAATCCTAGTTTCCTGCAATGACGCACATAACAACCCTCTAGAAAACTCCATGAATGTTTTACGCAAATGCCAACATTACAACTGAAAATAGTTTCCATTACGCAACTCGAAGATTTCCATATTCAGCCAGAACCAGATGAAACTAAAGAGATAAAATGTTAGTGCTCTTTTGCATTCCACCTGAAGTTTCCCAGTAATTGAGCAATACAAGGACTTCCAGTAGAGAGACGAGACTTTTCGACAAGCATGACTCTCTGACCTTGTGAGCAGAAACTTGAAGCGGTCAGAAAATAGACTTTCACACAAACATGATTTCACAATAATCAGGCAAAATGGACTTTTTATGCTAGAACCGACAAATGAGCAAACAGGCCACCTAATGGTACCTAATCTCATAATCGAATAGTCTTAACAGTGGGAGAGCCACGCTTCGGCATGAATGGGCCGGTCTCGACCGGAGTAACACCACGTCCTCACATAAAACCGGCGTGAAGCAGTGCTTCGTGTAGAAGAGACATAACGCGTTGCCGGGTTTCTAGAAAGGAATACGCTCGTCTCATTAAGATCCATAATAAGTAATAACTCTTGGTCTATTTCCCCTGCTTAAGAGGGCACTTGATTCAATGTTTTCAGACTTTTCAAATCCTGGATTACGGTCAAAGCGTAGCCCGGCCCTTGAAGTGACAGCTTTGGATGGAACTGGTAACTGGAACGCTAAGATAAGGTGTATATAGGCGACGGCATTTGCTTACCATCAAGTAATCCGCCTGCTCGTGAGCCACCTATCACATAAAAAAAGAAAAGATGAGATGATTACCTAGTTAACTCGTCATTTTGAGTATAGAAGTGTAAATACTCAATTTAAGTATCTACTGTAAATCTTTACACTGTAATAATAAAATTGTTTCCCCATCGAGTGGGAGTGAGACAAACAACGTAATTGGCAAACAAAAGGTTCGTGTCACGAGAGGGACCGCTAATGTTAATAAAAACATGTTTATGTTTACACTGGCAACAAAATGACTTGGGTCTTGGGTACACATAGCTTAGTAGGAATAAAATATGCGTTCGTGGATGGAATAATAAGTGAAAGGTGGAAATTTGTTTGACGTCTCACCTCATTAAGACTTAGGATGCCACCCTGCTGGACCTGATACATGAACGAATAAAAAAATCCGTTTGACCGTGGGAGAGCCACGCTTCAGAATGGATGGGCCGGCGCGACCGGAATGAAACCATGGCTGACAGAAGACCGGCATGAAGTAGCGCCTATGCTGTATTTCGTCGAGTGAGTGAGGGTACCGGAGGCAAAATTGGGGGAAAGGCGATTTAAGGTCGGCAGCGCACATGTGACTTTACTGGTGTTGCAAGTGTCTATGGATGGCCGTCCAGGTGATCCCTCCTACCACATAAATAAACTTGACATTATGGATATTATGCCCAGTCTTTCTATTAGCACAGTTGGTAGTGACCCTGCCTCATAAAAATTTGCTTCGGTTCCCACTCTTAAGTGATGAACTCTAGTGTACCTGTATGTCTCACCGCACTATTCATTCGATAAAAAACATCAGGAGGGGACTTCGACTGGTCCCGGCTTACCTTCTATGCCGGTACGGTAATGACCACCAAAATAAGTCCAAGTTCCACAACAAAGTCCATAGAACCCTTGGTTTCTAACACTTGACGTAATAAGAGTAGCTGAGTAGATTCTACTTTTGTTTTATCTCAGCATCTTGCCCAGGTTGCGTCCTAAGCCATTGCTTTGGAACAGGATCCATTTGATATCCTTTTAAAATAGTATTCCCTTAGTAACGTTAGCAAAGCCTGGCTTTACTTGACTTCTGCAAGTAACATCCAAGGCAAACATATTCGAAGCTAAGCACATAATGCCGCAGTTAGCAGGCAAGACTCCGTATCTCCTGACGTGTGACCTCTTGCCGAGTCTGCTGGAATACGGCGCTTCCTCGCAGACAACGACAGTATGGCATCTCAAACTGTTTAGTTTAAGGTTATTTTTATGAGAAAAATGGCAGACGAGCTGATGGATCAACTCATATTGACACCAATAACACTAGTGGCAACGCAACACAATCATTCAACTACGCAGCTACATAAAACAAATTTTCTTTATATCAATCCGATCGAGTAGACCCACTCATACCGAAGTGTGACTCACTTAAGGTATATTATCTTATCCCGGTTGGGTCCAAAGTTTTCGTATTGGATCTGGAGCTAAGCGCAGCATTCAACAGTTAGCAAGCGAAGTCGCTATCTCCTGACGTTCGCAAAACAGGTCAATTTTGCGTCCCGGCGCTTTGCTTCGGGACAGAAGACACGGGACAGTTCAGTAATGTGGTCAGTTTATATACGCAAGGGCACGGATCTGATTCCCGCACCAAAACAAATGTGTGTTGCTGAAATAGATATTTGTGTTGGTGTTTGGGGTGTTTTCGTTGTTTCTGGTTTCCATAAACCTTAGTTCGGGACTAAGACAATGTATGTGATGTTGTTTGAAATTATTTATATTCAAGCCGGCTATTAGTTTATACTGTGGCGCGTGTCGCACACAGGCAAGGCGCCGGGATATTCTATGAACCAGCTATTTGCCAACTAAGGATGCCTATCAACGCCTCGCAGAACTAGCCCAGAGTGAATACATACGTGCGCAAATAGTAACGAATTGGGCTAAGAGATGGAATGGATATTTTGTACCTAAATGTGTTTATGTAAACTAACTTGTCTGTTGAATTTAATCAACTGGTACCGTCAGGTAAGTGAAAGTAAACATGGAAATAGTTCTGGAACGATAAAGCTGTTTAGTATTAGATGGCAGATTTTCACGAATCAATGCTAATGAATACTTAAAAAAATTACCGAACACCATGTGGATGGACCTCAGTTTTTTTATTAGACTATTAAGCCAGTGCTTGACCACAATCGCACCCGATGGACTTGACTAACGATGAGGTTTAGGAAGACATACGTTGCGAGCTCTACAGCTGAGCGCTATCTAGCGGATTTTTTCTCCAGTGTTGACAGACAAGCCGACGGATCACCTGATGGCAAGTGATTGCTGCCGCCCGTATACAACCGCAACACCAGTGGAGTCACAAAGGCGCTCAGAACCTTTAACCCCGATTGGCTCGCTCACTCGGTGAAACAGCTCATGCGCTGCTTTATACCAGTTAAGAGGCCGTAGTGTCTCACTCCGGTCGAGCCGGTCATTTCATGCCGAAGCGTGGCTGTCCCACGGTCTCATCTATAACTGCTTTAGCTACTCTCGCCGAAGTGGGCAGTGGCGGCATTAGCCGACGACAGCCCTACGACCGACGCGGAATAAACCTCGCGACAACCTGTTGAGCGCCATTCATCCCCAGCAGCTCCCCGAGGACCCTAACCCACGGACATAAAGGCCACATTGCAGCAGACGCCTCCCGCGGTTTGTGTGTTCGCCCCAATTTCAATAGCAGCGTGCATTTTTCCTGCAACGTGTTGAAGAAAAGACGAGATGAGTAGCTGTGCTTGCAAATTGGACCGTCTTCCGTTGAATAAGTCTGATACTAAAAATGCTGCAGTCATTTTCCAAGGTTTCATTCATGTGCTCATGGGAGCTGTTTTCAATGCCATGACTATGAAATATGAAGCAGCATTTTTAATGAGATGCAGTTTTCCGGTGAACTGAAACATTTATTTCATTCCTTATAGAAATGAGATAATACAAAACCTTAATATAAAATTCTTTGCCCTGCCTTGTGGGGCGTCCTAGATATCGTTGGAGAGGCAAAGTCGCCGCAGCGGTATTTCCGAACCGGTACGACATATTAAAATTTTCAAAAAACGAGCCTATACCTTCCTTTTTACCATTAGCTTGGCCGTTAGGGACATCGAAATCAAAACTGCACGATTCGGATAGTTTTTGGAATGTGCAACCATGATTCAGTTGAACTGATTCCTCTGTTAAATACATAGTTGCAAATTCTCAGCGTACCCTAGACTCCAAAGTGAGAGCTTTGGACACATCCAGGAAAGACACGCTAAGTTAAGTGAGAGACATACAGCAGGCCGGACGGCAGAGTGCAAATTACTGAGAAATTCTACAAAGGATGACTTTCCTCACATCAGTTACCTCTGTCGAAATTCCCCTCTTTGCCGAACGCAGGGGCAACTCAAAGGTGTGAGGCGCACGCTAGTGTTGCTTAGCAGAAAAAGGCAATAGTATCGATAGTATTTATACGTGTCAAAAATATCGATAGAGGAATTTGACCAATACTATTAATAACATCAATACTATTGATACTATCGATAACAAAATTCAGCAAACAATCGATTCGATCGATAGTATTGATTGTTTTACACTATCGGCAATAGGCTATGTTTCCTATTAGATGATGATTAAAACGACAATACTAAAGATAGTATAGGACGATAAACTGTGATGTTAGGCTCAATTGAAAAAACACGAATTTTGTTAGGTACCACCTTTATTTTTCAATGGTGTGGGTATTATTGACGTCATGAATAGTAGGTCATCATCATCATCATCAGTAAGCATTGCGCCAATTTTGCTATCGATATCAATATTGTTCTTCTTCTTCTGGTGTCGATGGCAACAAGATATTAAAATTTCCCAGCCCAATACTCCGCCACAACAACTACGCTATCGGTAGGCTGCAGGAGTTCACCGTATGTGCAGCTGTCTGGGCAAAAAGAGCATGCCAGGAGATGAGCCATGGTTTGGGGGGCGGCGCCGCACTCGCACACATTGCTTGATGCGTCCGCGAATCCCCATTTACTCAAGTTATCCCTACAGAGGCCTACCCGAGTACGCAGTGTGTTTAGGCTCACTGTTTAGGTAGGTATTGAAACTCACCAATACTATCGATATCCTGAATAGTTTTCAGGGTTGACAAACCATAGTGAATCTATCTGTAGTTCAGCAACACTAGCACAGGCCTTTATTCTGAGGCCTGTTCCGGCATTCTCTCTGAATTCACGCCCGTTCCGCTTACGCGCCGCTCAAATTGGACGCGCCGATCGGTCGGTCAATCAACGCCTGCCTTTCACCGTCCAATTGTATCCTTGGCAAATTGATATTGATCTGGCATTACCAAGAGCTGAGTATTAAGGACACTGATGGGATGTTACCCTTATCGGTTTACTGAATCATGGTAAGACGTTTCAGAAACGTGCAGGTTTCTTCACGGTTGATAATGGTAGGAATATTTACGTAGACTTGCAAACTGAGGATTGGTTACCGAGGACCTTCCATATGGATAGCGTGTTCCGTATGAAACTCCACTAAACTCATAATACTGCTGTCACTCATAGTATTTTGGATCCGATAACCATTAGCTATCAAAACATAGAAATTTGTTTATTGAGAATATTTCACAGTGAGAAAGAAATTGTATAACACACGACAGACGAGTCTACCAATCAATGTGTCCCTTTGACAACTAGGACATAGTTTGATGCGTTCCAATTGAAGCCGTATGGTAAGCCTTCCATTCGTCCACTAATTGCTTTGCATTTCACTATCTGCCAGATTGTATGGGAGTTGCAAATGGCCGACGCTTTTGATGGAGTGTGATGGAACTTTTTTTTTTTTTGATGACCCAGGTGAAATGCCGCCGGCTCGTTGTGCAATGAGCCGACGTCGCCACCTTTCGGCGGCGCCTTATGCATACCCTCGGCTGGGAGACCGACGGGTAGTGTTGGGCTCTCCCATGAATGGGCCTCAGCTGTTCTGAGGCCGGTCAATAGGCATACCAACTAAAACACCTGGGGCTGTTCCCGGCTTATCCAGGGCTACGAAGTGGGATACGGGCTAAACAAACCTTGACGCCGCGTCCCACCCATGGACAGCGAGGCACGCCAGCACGGCCTCTTTCCAACGCCCGGGGCTTAAAACGTCAAGGTGCGCCCAAAGTGGAGGAGATCCTCACAGGACGCCGGACAGGGCCCCGGCCCAGACAGAGCTGGGCCTCAAAGTGCAGCTGTCAGCCGTCGGGTAGCAATATGGATAAGCCAAGCCTACCCGCCGTTGCCCAGGGACACCAGAACCCCTCCGGTAGCAGTTCCAAACAGAAAGAAAATACTACCGGGGAGGCCACACGAGGAGGTCGCCGCACCGTAGTCCCCAAGTGTGATGGAACTGCGCTGATTATATCTTACTTGTTTTATAGAAGATAAGGGGCATTTTGGACTACATTGCTAATAAGACTGCGGTCCAAGGTGGTGGGTGATGGGAAAAGCTTGACAACACACATAGCAGTGGGCAGGGCTTTATCTACCAATACGGTATTGGTAGATAGAGCCTATCAGCACACTGGTTCCCACGGCAAAGTAAACGTAACACAGGGTACCAGAATCCAGACCTGGTGGGCTGATGTTGTGAACAAAGCGGGTAGTGAATACTGGAGGGCCTTTAACCTACAGTGGGATCAATTTACAGGCTAACTATGATGATGATGAAACAGCAGACGAGCAGATACATTGCCTGATGGCAAGCGAATACCACCACTCATGGTCAACTGCAACACCAGAAGAGTTACAAGTGCGCCGGCAGCTATTTAAAAGGAATCTGTATTTTAAAGGTTTGAAGGTCGCAGTGGTTCGACAATTAAAACAAAAGCCAACCGAAGTATTCAAATGATATTCTTCTCATTTACCAAACACCCGGTTGATTTGTAAGCAAGTGAAATGAACCAGAAACCGAGTCCCGGTTTAAACCGTTGTTCGCTGCCTCGTCTCCGACTGGCTCATTATTTCGGATCGTGCCTCCGCCCGCCTCATCCCGAACCCTGCCATTCCCGACCTTATCACAAGCAGATACGGTCCACGCCTCCACGGGCTGTTTCTTAGGGTTTTATTTGCGGGTCCCAGGGGCAAGCAATCTGCTAAGAGGTTTGTTTCCCGCCAGCTCAATTTTTCCTCTGATTAAGTTCGAGGCTAAGATGGAATTTGCATCTAATAAAATGTCTGGTGAAGTTTAAATTATAGCGACATTTGTGGAAGACGTTTGAAAGTGATTTTCATGTAGATTATGTTGAGAACATGAAAGGAAACATGTCGGCTGATGCAATATCAGAAAGGGTTGGTATTGATTTCATTGAAATGCGGATCGAGTTTTATAGGTACGTCAAAGACAAAAGCGTTTGATACAGTCCGAAGAATTAGCATGCTAAAAAATTGTAGACTGACCAAATTGGACAATTAAGTCGAAGCATACTTGAAGAGGATACCGTGGCCGGCAAGTGTGTAAGACGCCAAACGTTGTTTGAATATTCTATTCAACTTGAATTTCAACTCATCCGTAGAACATTCCGACAGAAAGAGACTGAAAGTTGACATCGCACTTGTGACTCCACTGGTTCATAGGCGGGCATTTATTTAGGACAACCAACAAGACACACACTACAATTATCTTACATCTAGCGCAGTAACTAATTCTAAGTGTTGTCTTAATTATAGGTTGCCACGGCATGCAGAAGCACGGACTTCAAAAAACTTATTTAGGGTATTTTTTAAAAAACTTGCTTAAATATGTAAATAGGTATTACCTATTATTATGACTAAGATAAGGGTAGCAGCACTAGCAGCCCTTAAAATATGTTTATTTTTTTCTTATCATATCTCGCAAATAATGAAACCTTTGCACAGTTAACCAACGATATTCAACTCAACAGAAACTCAGCTTTTAAACCTAGATGCAGAACCTTTTGCAGGTTAAGTTAGCCGGACGACCACAGCTCCCGCAGGCCGCCGCCGCAAGGTAATTTCGTGGACAGCCGCAGCTTCGGCGCCACGGTCCGGCGAAATGTTGAGAGCAAACGGTAACCAATTCAGCGACCGCAGTTACGAGCTAGCGTAGCATAAGCATAGCCAGTAACAAAGGGCTTGACACGAACATTTTAAGGAAATGGTAGGGTATATTTACAGTAATATCTTAATATACGAGCGAATCAGGTAATATAGATAACGTATCTGATACATTTTTAAAGATTGTGGAAGAGCCACGCGTCGACCGAAGTTCACAGAAAACCGGCGTGAAGCAGCCCCTGTGCTGTGTTTCGCCGAGTGAGTGAGGGTACCGAAAGCCCACCCGAGGGTTAAAGGGTAAAAGGTTGGCAGCGCACTTGTGACTCCACTGGTGTTGCAGGTGTCCATGGGCGGCGGCAATTCCCGAATGGACACACGCAACAACAGCGAGGTTACAATTGGCAGCGGCCATTAAAAATACGATCTCTAGAATCTACAGTAAATATTGTGCTACTGTCTATATTGGCACTGGTTCACCAGCTAACGTTAAGAACTTCAACAAACGGGTCGCTGAGCGCGTGAACTTTTTAGTCGTTTAATTTGCAGACATTTCAAATGTTTTGCAAAATTACTGTTTCGTTAGTTGGCGAAATAGTGAATAGGGGAAATGCAGACTATTTGCAAAACTCCATGACTATGCCAAAGTAAAACTTTTATTGAATCAAATAGATTACTAGAATGTCAAAGACAACCTCCAGAAACAGAAAAAAAATTCGTGAGCATATTGCTTACTACGCTCTGGCGCAGTGAGTCAGAATGAGACCTGGAGACCTATTTTTGAATTTTCGCTTCGTCCAAACAAAACTACTCGTTTTGCAAGTCACGTCGTCTCGTGAGTCGCATGATTCATAATTTTCCCTATTTTTGAAATCACTCGCTTAGTGTGTCGCCAATCTTGTCAAAGTAAAGTCCTTTTCACGAAAAGAGTCCCCCGGATTTTTGATGAACTAAAATGACATGGCAGTCTACGTAATGAGTGGGAAAGAGATAGAAAGCCTATTTGTATGACAAGTGGCGCCGCTCCCAGGGGACTTTTTTCGTAAAATGGACTTTATAGTGTTAACTCGTTAATGGGTCATTCTAATCTAGCATGAAAAAACAAAAATTAGCAAAAAATGAATATTTTTTTATACAATTATATTACTTTTAGTTAGGTGCATACAAATAATATTGAAACACAGTTTAATAATCAATAATTTATTTAAAAAAAATAAAAAACTAAAAAAGAACGTACACAGAAATGATCAAAATATCCACAGAAATGATCACATTGACAAAAAAAATTGGAAAAACAGTTTTCACATGAGTTTCTAATACAAAATTAAAAAAACAACGTATTTCTTATCATAAAAAACAATATTATTAGACAATTATTAAAAGCTTAGACTAAAAAAAAAATCAAACAAATTAATACACAGAAATGATCATTATTTCTGTGTACTAATTTTTTAAATAATGATTCAGTAGTTTAGGATTTTTCATTTCAGTAAGTCTTTTCATTATAATGAGTTTTTACTAACATGGCACTTCTAATATTAATTATAAAATATTTTAAATATGTATTTATAAAAATTCTTCATCTGAATATTCATTGAAAAAATTGAGGATTTTTTTACTTTGAGGAAGGCGGTTTGATGTTTAAGAGTACGAGTTGGTGGGTGGGAGTCCAATAATCGAATATTGATGGAGAATTAGTACAGCACATTGATTATGTCATAAATAAACGCCAGTCTTCAATCTACATTTATGTTACAGATCATCTACAAATTCAACTAATTTTTTTTCAATGAAGACTCGGATGGAGATTTTTTTTTATAATACTAGTGCTTTTAATTAAAGAATGCAATTACTTTATAAAACTGGACAAGTGCGAGTCAGACTCGCGCACGAAGGGTTCCGTAAAAACGGCCAAAGAATCACGTTTGTTTTACAGGAGTCCCCCTTCAATATTTATTTTATTTCAATTTAATTATTTATTTATAATTCTTATATAAAACTGAATATTTTGTGAACATTTTAAGCATCTTATCTATTTCCGTTGTTAATATGGAATAAAACACGTTAAAAAAATCACGTTTGTTGTATAGGAGCTACCATCAAATATTGATTTTTATTTTTACTATTTGTTGTTATAGTGGCAACAGAAATACTTATATAATCCCTGAAAATTTCAACTGTCTAGCTATTACGGTTCATGAGATACAGCCTGGTGACAGAAAGAGGGGCGGACGGATGGACGGACAGCGAAGTCTCTTGAATAAAGTCCCATTTTAGTATTTTATTTTTAGGTAGGGTACCCTAAAAACGGTTTACCTCTAAAATCTATATTAACAGCATTATTAGGTACCTAACTGGCACCTAAGTAGCTAACCTAATCATTTCTGTGTATGATCGTCATTTCTGTGTAATACCATACACAGAAATGAGGGTACACAGAAATGATAAAAGCAAGAGTTTGACGTGATAACCGCCAAATTTCGAGGTTAAATTTTGACATAATCCAATCTTTGTTTTTTGCTATCAATAGGACTTGCGCACAAAATTGCAAAATAATTTTAATTATCGTACTTACCGAATTATATTCCGACCAGAAATGACGCACGAACTTTTCACACATCAGAATTCAACACATAAATGTATTTTTTGTGCCTCAGTGAAAAAAATACAACATAACAACAACACAGCTGACATTAGAAAGGTCCATTGATGCTGCAAAAGAAAAATAGTAACCCCTCGAGAAAATGTTACCACTTTTTTTTACAAAAACTCCCACATACACTGAAATGATGCGTAAACTCGTTACACACCTAAACTTACGTTTTATCAAAAAAATATTGCTATTGTTTTTTCTTCGAAACATGGTGCGAATAGCACATATTTCTCTGAAACTTATAATGTAGTAATCGGTTTTAAGAATTGATTATAAATATTTTTTTCAAAATAAAGATATTTGAATGTGGAGCAGGTTACATACACAGGACATGACGAATCTGTGACATTTTCGCTTTTTAAAAGAAATTGTACTTTTAAATTAAATTTTTATTTTTGCGTAAGTGTAGTATAAGGTGTAAGCTTTTGAATTAAATTAAACATGGCCAACTTAATAAGAATTTTATATGTTGTTCTAACGCGTTACACTTTTTTACTCATAGATTAGAATGACCCTAATATTTGACGTAAATGCGACCACTCGCCTAGCGGAAACGAGTGGTTTACACCACTCCTTGCAAATCGCTCGTTTTCGAATGATTCAAAAATGCGGATGTCAAAAATCATGCGAGTCACACATTTTTTAGTGAGACGACAATTCAAAAATAGGTCTCCTGACGTGTGAAGGCACAGTTCCCCATTTTATTCCGATCCTGAGTCAATTCCGCAGGACCGTTCAAGTTTAGTTTTTTAAGACCAACAGCTGAACGTGCATTCCGAGGCACGAAGGTACAAGACCGCCAACTTCCAGACTTCGGACTGACACTAAGAATTGCTGAACAGAAAAACACAGGTAAACATTTTTGGGATCGAGCCCGGGACCCCAAGCGCAGCCGTCGCTGTAATGTGCGACCCACTGCGCCACTGACGTAGCCAAATACCGTGAAGTGTAGTCATATGACGAGTACATTAATACGTATGTACTCGTATCAGTAGCATACAATTATTATTTTCTTTGCAAGCAAGTGTAATATTCCTCGCATCATTACTCTTCCTCATTAGTGACGTGTGCTGAAGCTGCGGCTGAAGGCTCGTTACAGGACGCTTCGCAGGGATGAGCCAATTCACTCGGCTCTGATCCTACGCAAAGCATCTTAAAGCGATCCACGGTTTGGATCGTACGGGCCTAACAGCCTTTTTGTCTAATAAAAAGATGGGTGAAAATTTACAAAATTTGCTCTAATTGATCTAATCCATACACCCGATAAAAAAAATTCAAAATTTTATTCCACCACTTTGTCTGCATAATAGTTATGTGTTAAGGACAGCCAACAAATCTTATACTACTAATTACATCACAAAACTAAATTACAGCTTTCTTTTACAATGAGTCTCTGAGCTAGGCTTCGGACGGACGGACGAATATGGGGGAACTAAGGGTTCCTCGTGGACCTACGGGACCCTAAAAATGATGAATTCTTAATATATGTCGAACGAAAATCAGTAGAAATCGTGAGCTCACCAGGCAAAATCAAAAATATAGCTTTAGGTTACGTTGGATAAATCTCCTTGGATCCCATCCCTATCTATAGCTTTGGCTTGACGGGTGGCGGTTTCTACAAGAAAGGTTTGGCTTACACACTGCTTCCGCTGTTGAAGGCTGTGGTGACGTGTCTTAAATTATATTTTAAATGATTGATAGATTTCACCTACTTGGGAGTTAATGGTTCGGGGCACGCACGATAAACTCACAAAGTTAAGATTAGTTAAAACTTTACTTTGGGATCAGATTACACAAATACAAGTATTCATCTCACGAATGGTGGACATCAAATCTACAACCTTAGGCGTATGAGGTAGGGTCACTGCCAAATGCACCATCGGATCAATCAGCCCGGTTGAGCCGGTTCATTCCAGCCGAAGCGTGGGTTACCCACGCTGAAAAATGTAAACGACTTTATAAATTTACTAGTGGCCTGCCCTCACTTCGTTCCGGGACATTAGTTCCACATTGTCCCAATAGTATAGCGTTGGGTGTCGATTTAGTTGCACAATTGTCTCGCCTTTTGGGCTTAGCCTGGTCGTTGTCCAGAGACTTTACCTCTTTATAAATTGTATGGATTTCAACCGTAAGTTTCCGTTAAAAAGCCTTCGCTCATCCAAACGTCCTACGCCTCGTTTTACTATTAACTCTCTTAGTAACTGGTTACTGAGCAGACAGTCAACAAGAAAGCCATATATCTAATACATTTTAAATATAAAATAAACTGTAACAAACAAATAGCTACACAGGTTCGCATTGGTGCGGCGCACTCGATGCACAGAGTAGATAAAATGTGCAGAGGCAAATCTTCTCAAGGTCGTTCTAAATTTTCACTTATTTTTAAAAGTGTTACAGATAGTTGTAGTAAATTTTATAGATATTGTAGTGTTTAATTTTCAGGGACCTTGATGCAGGCACTAAATAAAATCACAATATGAATATTCAAAAGTTGTAAGTATACATTAACAATAAAAACCTACCTTGACACGAGTCCAAGAAAAGAAACAACGCGGGTCGTACTGATGACTAATAGAGTACCTGATAGGGTGTTTCTGTGAACATTTACATCCCTTTTTCTTCCTGAACCATTCTAAATGACATTTTTGTTCTGTGACTTTTGAAAATTCGCTTAATAAATCTCAACTTTTCATACAAAGTCGGTCACGAGACTTAGGTATTATTTTTGAAGAATTTCCAAAAGTCGTAATACAAATGTCGTTCAGAATGCTTGGTAAAAGACGTGGTTAAAGGGACACAAATGTTCACAGACAAAGATTTAAATCTTTGTTCACAGATATACCGTGTATGGGAGAGATTTTATTTCATCTTGCTGACAAACGAGCAGACGGATGGTAAGCTCACCTGATGGTAAGAGATTGCCGCCGCCCTAGACACCTGCAACACCAGTAGAATCACAAGTGCGCTGCCCACCTTTAACCCCCGGTTTATACCATCCTCGCCACAGTTGGACCCTTACGCGCTTCTCCGGGTCTACGAAGCTTTGTCTCTGGACAATACCTACTCTTCTACTGAAGCCAACACCCAGTCATTACACGCCATTGTGCGGCCGTGCGCGTATTAATGGTCTAATTTGGGTGTAGAATTATTTGTTATTTATTATTAGCGATGTGTATTGAAGCCTTAACTACATGCATTTATCCTTTAATTATATCTGTGCAGTCCAGCATAGAACCAAAATCAGCCAGAACAGCTCATTAGATTAACCAACTGATGTGAGGGTACTTCGGTCACTGAGGCCGATGATGACGATGATGATATCAGATTGGACCTAGTACTACAATATAGATACATGAACACATACACGCGCGTACTACAGTGACGTCATTCGTCATGAGACAGAGTAATACTGCCTAGCGCGTTGGTCAACGAATTTTCGGATATCGATATCAGCTAAGTAGAGCCGAGACTGTGCCTTTAAATGTTTAAATCCTCCATGGACTTTTTTTTACGTTACATTATAACAAATGGATTAAATTCGCCAAAACTTTACCCGAAAACTAGTTTTAAGTCCCACATATCTTGTAGAAAGTTCCGTTCCAACCTAGTTGAACTTAGCTCTGCAATTGGAGTAAATCAATGTACACTTTGCGTACTTTAGGACCATTTCTCGAAATTAGCAAACTTTGCGGTCGGGTGCATTGTTCCCGCGACAAAGGAGTAGAGGTGCGATACTGACGAGCAAGCTAGTGGTGTCCTGGTACCGATTGGCCTCGAAAGTTAGTCACTTCTATCGATATTATGATTTGTATCTCTCCTGCGGGAAATTACGGCGTGGCCGGTCCTTTTGTAAGGCATGCGTGAGTATACTGATTCTACACGTAAGGGGTCTCTACGTGTTGGAATATTATGAGCATGTATTATCCCACTGCAGGGCAAAGCCACCTTATGCTAAAAGTGGCTACTTTTCATTGTTAGGTACCTGACGCGTGTAAAAAATATTGTTACGCATCTCAATAAAAATTGTTAATGCATTCCTTAATGTATTCATAGAAGGGTTTTTTAAATATCTCATAATCGTCACAATCAATTTAAATAATTTCCGGTGCTAGTTTCGTCAGGGTGTCACCTTAATCGCAACTGGCTGCCCACGGAATCAATGCATTGTCCCCGCACAAAGCCGCAGTGCAATATGCAGTGCACGCGCACGTGAAATAGCGCACCAGCTGGATATAACTCCATTGTACAACCAATTGTGAATATTATGAAATTGAAGCGGGAAACGCGAGAGATGGATTTGTTTGGAAACATTCAAACGCGTGGCTTTGATTTAACAATGGATAAAAGTAACTCGGTAGAATTGGACAAGTATGAGTTGCTGATGATGATGATGAATAGAAACTCAATTTATAATTCTTTTCAGGACCTAACCTATTACATAGAAGACCGGCGTAAAGCAGCGCTGTGTTTCGTCAAGTGAGTGTGGGTACCGGAGGCGCAATTGATGGGAAAAGGGTCACAGGTTGGCAGTGCACTTATGACTCTACTGATGCTGTAGGTGTCTATGGGCGGCGACAATCGTTTACCATCAGGTGATCCGTTGCCACTTATCAAATAAAAAAACAATGTTTGACAACAGAGGTCCACATCGTAACCGTCATCTAATGGACGAAAATAACCTGTTGCATGAAGATTCGTTCGTTAATTCTGTTTCGTTGTAGGCCCCCAAGACAGTGCATGTTTTGTTGTCTCAATTTATTTAACAGTTAGAACGTGTTTGTTAAATACTATACCGTACCGTGGGCATTGTGTATCAATTTATTTTTACTACATAGTAAAAATTTGCGAGTGGGTATGTGGGTAGGCAATTTAAAAAAATACACTTGCGTGCAAAAGTATCGACCCACTCATTTAAATTACTATTTGTGACTCCCTTGGGCTCTGGTGTTGCGGGTGTCTATGGACGGCGGGAACCTATTACCGTTAGATGATCAGTCTGTCATTTATAACATAAACAGAAGAGCCTAGCCTTGATTTAAGACATTTAAAATAAATTATTAAATTCAAACACCATCTCATACGTTGACCTGATTCCGTACTAAGTAAGTAGTAAGTTACAGGCGATTGAATTGCCGATATCAAGACAACAAATAAAAACACAAATAGGTACAGTTCTCAAATATTTATGCCAGTCACTGATCACTGAACAAACTCAAGGCGGTGCCCATCACATGAATGAACAACCTGATGGATAGCGGCGATGAGTAGATATTGTTTTTTTATGGAATTTATTTATTTATTTATTCTTACAAAATCCACAGCTCTTAAATATAACAATAAAGGTGTGTAAGAAAATGTAGTTAGATTTTGCTTATATCTGAAGTTTTATCAGCACCAAAGCGCACCTGCATAAAGTTTCTCAATAGAGTGGGTCGATTATTTTGCACCGAAGTGTAGCAGTCGAATCGCCATTTCACGGATTTTATCCAAAATATTTGGTAGTGAAAATAGACAGTAGTTCACTAATTCCCTGTCCATCAACCCTCGGATCCAGGTGAGCAGCAACTATCATCATTCGTGCATTTTATTGGAGCCGGCGAGAGCTCGATCGCGCCGGTGTTGAGGGAAGCGTCGTAAATCCGGTTTAAATACAAGATTTGTAAATAAAACGTCAACAGGTGGAAAGTTCCTTGGTTTGGAGCTGGAAATCGCAACATTGCTGATCCGAATTCATGAATTACAATATTATATACCTACATATATTTTGTATTTTTTTTTGTTGATTATCGGGACACACACGTCAAGTACTTAACATGCGTAGTAACTCAAAAAAGAATTTAGGTTAAAAAAAGATTTCTCACAACCAAATAAAAAGATATAGCAGACCCTAAATTGCTACATATTCCGATCATTGCAAAAACACACATAAAAAAGTTAACAATAGTAACAATTTAACGTCGACGTCAGAAGCATAAATATATATGTAGCGCTCTCACACCTAGACATCACGAGATCGGAGTGATTTAGTGCGGAATCACATAATGATACAAATATTTACGATACCAGCCAGATTTGGTTGGCGGGATGTACGTAGTACGTATGAATTTCAATAGCTAAGTGATGACATGATATTCAAGTAAAATTGATGAATCACAAATTAAAAAAAAACCTTTGCCCATACAAATTGCGCTAATCATCCATCATCTTTATAATTTTATTTAACCATCGCCCTAAGATACATAATAATGGATTTTACTACACCAGAACTCAAGTGATTACTGACTTTTAAATTGACCCTATTTTCATTTAATTTTTTAATAATACAGGCGACAGACGAGCTACCTTTTGTAGGCAAGTAATCACCATCTCCTATGAAAATCTGCAAGATCAAAGAATACGTTGATGCATTATAAAGGAGAACGCTCTTCTCTTGTAGGAAAATTATTATTTTCATCTGCTAAATACTCGAGATGTTACTAAGACGGTTAAACAAACACGTGTATTTGTGGTTGCTACCCTAAGGTAAGCTTAGCAAAGGAACACAAATCACTCCGCGCCGGCGTCTGTCTGTCTGTGGTTCATTATGCATCGCGGCCCGTCTCGAGCGATTGACGCCTCTATTAATATGCAATACATGGTTCGGTTTGCCCTGAAGAAACTTTCTGTATTTGCAAATCGTTTAGATTTAAAACACGAGAGATAAGAAGTGTATGCCCTAATTAAGATGACGTAAGACGTAATAATAACGGTAAAGTTAGGTTCGAAAAATTCTTCACATACTTTTGCTCGACCTGGCAACTTAACGTAGGACCCCGAGATCAGGGCCCGGTACTTAAACCACTAGACCAACGGGACGTTATAAGAATAGATTGGGCGAAGAAACAAATAGCTAGAGATTAAGAAAGCGATTGTACTCGTAGTTAAGTAAAATTCCCAGTTATGTCCAAAGCTAAAGCGAAAGCGAAAGCTAAGCCAAGGGTACGTTCAGACTATGATTCAGGATTTGGAGAGTCTGGTAATTACAATATAGTGACAGCCGTCTGACCTTCGCAACCCATTAACAGGGAAACCAGACCATCAGGTGAACCGTCTGTTCGTCTGCCCAATATCTCATAAAAAAAAAATCTGAATCATTACACGTTTCAGACTCTATGCGGAACTTATAGGTTTCCTCACAATTTTTCCCTCACCGCTGAGCGGTAGAAATACGCACATTTATTTGAAAAATCCAGGTACATGCTCGTATTGGACCCACAACCCCCCGTATGGAAGGCGCGTCCTTATCTCCACAGCTACCATCGCTCTGCAAGTAGTTTAATTCAAACAAAAGTGGAGTCTGCCAAACAAAAAGCCCGAAATCAACTGGCCAAGTTATCTCGCTCATAACTTCGGGGAGAGGTAACGAATGAGTTCAGTTTCGCGTAATTACACCGCGCGCGCGCAGATAAGATCCGGCTTTCAGTGCGAGGTGCTCCCGGGAGCTGGGATACCCAGGAACCGAAGATCTAGAGACGGGAGCGAATTGTCGATAAAAATGTTATGGGATAGGTATTTAAAACGTTTTTGTCGTTGCAAAAACGAAAGGTTCAAGGTGCACTTGACGCAAGACTTTAAGCACTAAAATGTTGCAAATTCTAAAATGTCACTTTAGCTAATTCCAATTTTCGATAGACTATCTGGAACTGGGTGTAAGTCATAAACGAACTTTAAAAAATCATTTCTAGCCCTCCACGTTCCGAGTGGTTGTTCTAACAACTAAACTAACTAACCGGTGTTAGTTTAAGTAGTATACATTGAAAATGCTGAACGCTCATCCAAAAAGCCAATACATACTTTCTATGTACGGACAGCCGCACGCTAGAGTATCTCAACCTGTTTAATTTCTTCAATCCATTGACGCCTTAATTTAACTTAGCTTATTTAGTTCAATATCAATTGAGGTTTTAAAGAGTGTTGTAACCGTAGTTGTTGTAATATGTCTGTACATGTTTTAAGAAAAAATAACTTACCTATGATGAAACACGATAAATGACGTAGGTGGAAACAATCTGAAAACAAAAAAAAATCAAACCTTTTTTAACCTGATAAGAAGATGAAATAAACAAAATTTCATCATCATTATCATCATGATGATGATAACTAATTCAAACAAGAGCATCTACTTAATAATGGCTTTAAATAAAAATTATCCAAATCATTGACACGAGATGTTTTCAAACGTCCCTAGATCATACTAGCAGTACAAATATATGTTCTCGTAGCTATACTGAGCCACAGGTTTGGCGTACATACTGCAAAAAAAATAAAAAATCGGTAAAAAAACTTTTAAGTTAAACGGTTTTATCTTATGTGCACTGAAAACTAGAAAATAATAATAACAGTTAGGTATTCTGAACTTCTAGTACAGAAATATTTTAGTACTGGGCAGAATAGCTTTTAGGCATATTAGACTAAAATAAAAACGTGGGACCCATTAACTATTGCTGCAATAATTTCTTCTATACTAAGTGTGGATTGCATCGACTTACTATAATCGTAACTGGAGATTTTGTCAATCAATAACCAGCCGTGGCGGCTTCACCAGCGAACGCCGAGCTCATGATCTACCAAAGTATAAAGATATGCTTTGCCAAAGGTAGGACTTCAGAGGGGCCCCACGTTTTTATTTTAGTCTAATATGCCTAAAGCTATTCTGCCCAGTACTAAAATATTTCTGTACTAGAAGTTCAGAATACCTAACTGTTATTATTATTTTCTAGTTTTCAGTGCACATAAGATAAAACCGTTTAACTTAAAAGTTTTTTTACCGATTTTTTATTTTCTAGTTTTTAGTATTTAACGAAAATGCCTACCGAATATTCCTCATTCTATTTAATTTATTTAGTGCATCATTATTACATGGTTTTTTTACCTGATAATTTATTACAATCTAATTCCTCAATACATAGCCCTTCCGCAGACTTGACTCGACTTAGAGCCACGTATGCTTGCCCTTCCTCAAACAATGTTGAGCCCAAATACACTACTGCATGGTCGACTGTGCTGCCCATGACAAAATTAAGGGTAATTCCTTCTTTCAGCCGTACCATAATTGAATTTTGCTGGAAACTGTATGACTTTGGGGTGTATTGTATAACGTTTACTCGTATGCTCTGCCAAAGTCAATCCAAATAGATGATACATCTGTTTCGTACATTTGGGTTCGACGGAACTGGGGCCAAACAATTTTTGTAATGTGGCCTATAGCACCATTTACCAATCCTTTTGTCCGGGAGAAGACGGAGTCGCAACCGAGCTTCTGAAAGCTGCCAGCAAGCCGGTGTTAAAGGAACTTTGGCGTATACTTAACTCGGTCCTTTTCTCCGGTAGAACTCCTAGGGCGTGGCAGCGAAGCTTGGTCGTATTGTTCTTCAAGAAAGGCGACAAAACCTTACTGAAGAACTATCGACTCTTGAGTCACGTCTATAAGTTGTTCTCATGAGTCATTTCGAATCGCCTTACACGAAGACTTGACAAAGCTCAACCTGCAGAGCAGGCCGGGTTCCGACGGAGTTATAGCACCATAGACCATATTCACACAATGAGACAGGTTACACAGAAGACCAAATAATATAACCAGCCCCTGCGCATGGCGTTTGTGGACTATGAATAAGCTTTTGACTCCGTCGAGACCTGGTCTGTTCTCGAGCCCTTGCAGAGGTGCCAACTCGATTGGCGATATATCGAGGTGCTGAGGTGTGTGCATAACTACCTGTCCTAATACTAAAAACTGTCCTGTTGCTACGAGGTGTGAGACAAGAAGCTATAAAATACAACAAGAGGCGCCCAATCTTGGGAAAACGCTTGCGACATTGCATTTTTAGCCACCCTAATACCATACAGTCCTCAGCACGTTTAAACCTATTACCTTAACTTGGGTGGTAAAGCTTCCGCTAACTACGTAGGTACATCTAATTACCTATTATTTTTTAATCTGTCCTCCTAACGTCACACAATCTTGGACACAACTGTTCTGGACACGAATACTCATGCCCTCACCTAATGCACCATTTGGTAACGACGTCCATCTTGGATTTTAAATTTTGGCATATGTCACAGTATTCTACTAGTGAAGTCCTTTCATTTGATACCCATATTGAGGGGGTTGTGTAAAAATATGAAATCCGCCATTTTGTACCGGCGGCCATCTTAGATTTAAAATATTATTGATATTACTTTATTATATTGTCATCGGAACTAAAGGTGTGTACCAAATTTCAGATCAATCTGACAAGAGGAAGGTACTTAAATTTCAATTTCTAATTTTGACCCAAACAAACAAACAAATACCGTACGGGTCGAGCTAAATAAAACCGTTTAAAAACGCATAGCGGTACCACACGGCGCTGCCGGGTTTCCTCATTTCTCTAATCTACCCGAACCCCCAAAAAGACAAAATAACGCAGTTAGCATAGATTACCCTAAACCGCTGGAAACTGGAATCCTCATTACAAAGATTTCCCGCCACACAATACCCACCAATTTGGCAAACGGAAAAATCTGTCGATCCGGTTTAGAAAGGGGAGGCCTTAATGCGGGGGGGTAAGGTTCACTTTGGCGAGGTGAGAGAAAGTGTTTGATTAAAACATCGGCTTGCTAACTTCATGCAAATTTTCCGCCTTCCCGCGTCCTTGCCGGGAATAGGGTTGACACCCAAATTAGTTTAAGTGTTAATTTAAAAAAAACTAATTTACAAGTTGCTACCTAAAATAGTATGAGAAAGATACACTAATAAACCAAACAGATGCTTAAGTAATTAAAACCTTATTAAATTAAAAACACGCAAGCTGTAATTATTGTGTTGGTTATGATGAATGACATAATAATTAAGTGTTACATTAGTAGTAGGCATGGATTTGGATATTTCTCTGTAATTTTGCTTCCATGTCGATATAACAGTGAACCTGGTTTAATTTAAGATCCTATGTAACCACACGATGTACTAAAGAATAGGACTATGACTAAAATCTATCTCACTCTATGCTTAACCATAAAGGTGCCATAGAATCCACTGTACATCACCGCATGCGTTAAGTACCTAATAGCTATGTACCTGTAATTATTCAGGTATATAGTTTTTTTTATATGACAGGTGGTAGACGAGCAGACGGATCACTTGGGTAAGCGATACACATTCGCAACACCAGTAGAGTCACAAGTGCGCTGCCAACTTTTTGACCCCTTTCCCCCGACTGTGCCTCCGATACCTTCACTCACTCGGCAAAAACACAGAGCAAGCGCTGTTTTAAATGAGGAATAAATTACATTAAAAAGCGCAGTCTAGAGTTAATTTTAATTTTATTTTAGAGTTAAATTTTCTGGTTTGGTACCAGGACAATGTATGTGATGTTGTCTCAATTTATTTATTTTATTTTATGCTGAGATGAGAGTTGAAAAGCCTTTGACCCTGCGTCGCTCCGATAGTGCCAGCCCTAGCCGGTGTGTAGTCAAATTGAGTTTTATCTGGGACGCTCAGTGAATGGCAATCATTGTAACGACTCCCGCTCGCGTCCCGGCGCTGAGTAGTGGCCGGGGACAGCAGGGGACTTCTGGATGTGTTGGTTGTTTTGAAAAATTTGGGGAAAAGTTACTGTGAGAATAAAAAGAACAATCGACGCCACCAGTGGACATTCACTTCTCTAGACGGTATGGGAACCTGGCTTACTTTAAAGATAAACGATCAGATTTACTTATCGACACACATAGTTTTAAGTTTTATTATTTTGAGTGCAATAAAAAGTATATTCATTCATTCATTCATAGGTGACAATATACTATAATAGGACAAACATTCGTATAATTTACACCTATGTTTGTTCAGTGTCCGGGTGTTATGTATGTATTTAAGTTATTATTATATAATTATATTTCTATCCTCTGTTGTCTGATTTCTGTAACACAAGTGCTTAAGCTACTTAATACGGAGTCAGGTCAATATATAAGATGTTGTGTTGTATTGTGTGTTGTGTTATTATAGGTAGTCAATGAAAGTATCTTATAAACAGCCCGGTAGATCGAAACCTAGAAAAATAGTATATGGGGCTGGAAAACTGTACGACTGTGGCCACCTTTACAGTGAAGTGAATCACAAGTGAGAAGAAGGCCCGACGTTTAAACCCCGTGTAAAATAACGAAATTAATTTTGTGGTGGACTCCGCCCAAACTCTCGTGGAATAATTGAGGCGGAGCAGTAAAGGTCACGACGTCCTCCAGGATCCTGGGAAATGTCAAGATGCTACCAACTCGGGAAGGACTTGTTTATATTGTTTCGTTTCCTGACCCTGATTTGTTGTTTACTTTTTGTTATACGAAGAAAAAAACCTGTTTTTTTTCTATTAAGAAATTTCTCAGTGTCAGCCCGAAGTCTGGAAGTCTTCGGTACTCCGTACATCGGAAAGCATAATATTAAGCCGATGGTCCGGCACTCGATCTCTCTTCTGTCATGTTAATATACAGTTGTGTCTCATCGAATTGAGAGGGCAATGGAATAGAGAGTGCACCTGTTTGCGCACACACTTGAGCACTATACTGTGTTTTACGTGATCATTAAGATCGGCCGCTGAATCGGTCGAAGGATATTATTATTTATACCTTGTATACCGAGTTTAGATCGATGACAAAACAACTTAATTGTCTAATATTAGATTTGTATACGGAAACAGACGCTGCAATTACTAGCAGTATGTAATCAATTTAATTATAGTCCGAGTGCTACAAACGAAAAGTTAGCACCTGGCGTTTCGTTAAATCAATACGATATTTATTATATTGGGTATTCATACCTTAAACCAATATTCGTATCGTGTCTTTAACAAACTCAAGGATAGTAAAAGTTTATTTATTTGTTGAGTTCGGTGGCCAAAAAATGGAACCCTTATAGATCCGTTATATGATTCTATCCGTCCATCAGTATATCACAGTCACCTTACTCCGAAACTATAAGTAGGTATCTTAAAGAGGGAGAGCCACGCTTCGGCATGAAAGGACCGGCTCGACTGGATTGGATACCACGGCTACAGAAGACCGGCTTGAAGCAGCGCTTGTGTTATCTTTCGCTGAGAGTGTGAGGGTACCAGAAGCTCAATTGGGTAGAGAAGAGGCTTAAAGGCGCACTTTTGACTCTACTGGTGTTGCGGATGTGTATTGCTTACCATCAGGTCAGGTTTTCTGTCTGCTCGTCTGACACGTCTCACATTAAAAAAAACCACTCAGGCTCATCCAGTGAAAAATACATCCACTGCTATAACAAAACCTGGATCTTTCAATCCATTAACCACCGCAAACTTAAAGGATTCTAGATCCATATTTTCCCCTAACTCCTTTGGCTTAATAAGTGCGAATCTGTCGCGAAGCGGCGAGGTCCGCGGCGTCTCTCACCGCTGCAATTACATTAGCGACCGGCCGCTGATAAATCAAGCTAAGTCTTCAAGGACCGGGACATACTGTCCCAATTATTGAATAAAGTTACCAAATAGGTGCCACTAGGAGGACCGACCAAGATGCAAGAAGCTACCGTGTTTTATACACACAAGCAACAATGTGAATAGTTTTTTTTTTTAATTTCTAACGCAGATGATAACACCATGGGGCGGACCCCATTAGAAAGAGACATAAGCAGCCTTTGTCACTCCTCATCTCTTCAACCACTTAAAAAATCACGGTAATCAGGATAATGACAATGATGTGACAGTCTTCAAACCCATTTACCTACTTCTGAAATTGACATCAGATTAAAAATTGCCGATTACTCCGCCCTCATTTCGTTAGTTTCAATCTGAACCAATAGATGGTGTTGGGCGTCATTAAAGTAATACAACACATAGTAAAATTACAATAAAATAAAACTATCTACAGCTAAAACCTAAATAAAAAGAAAGCAAAACAGAGAAAACCAATGGGAACACAGCCAACAAATGCCACGACTTAGCGCGTACGCAACTTAACGGCAAACTGTACAATGTGGTCCCAAGGTCACAAAATTACCAGGAGGTCACTGATATTAGAAGCTAAGTTTAAGGTTATGTTTACAAGAGTACGACCTTGGCCGAGAGCCAAGCTGATAGTAGGTAGGTAGATAGGAAACGTCACAGATTATATAATAATTGTCAAGTGCCGAAGTGCCTGAGGGAAAGGGCGAGAAATCTGTAGAAACTTGAAGGGCGCTAAGTTCAGCAGTATTAGTTTCATAAGTTTAATTTTCGTAGTGGTGAAAATGTTGATACGCTAGCCAAACTGATTTGTTTTGTCTTCAAAATCAGTACCTCGTCATATCTAAAAATGGGACAATTTCTCAAAATGGTACAATTAGTATTACAATTCTATTACGTGACCACGGGTCAGGTAATCGAAAAGCGGGAGGTATGGTTATTTCATCCTACGCGACAGTTCGGTTATGGCTGCCAATCTCAACAATCAGTTCTATAAGCAGAGCGTAGAAGTAATGCTCGAGTCTGCGTGCTCTTTCTTCCCTTTACCTCATAATATTTAATTAAACACAGAACCGACGGCTTAACGAGGCAAGAGAAACTTCCATACTTTGGGCTGACACTGATCGCTTCGAAATATCGCATTTGCTTTTCATCTTTCCGACTTTTAGAATTCATAATAACCTAAACGTCCCGTCAATCTTTTGCCCTTTAAAACGGGGTCATCAGCGACTGTCCCAGTGGCTTGATATTTGCCACCCCTATTGCCCCGGTCCGGACGCCTGCGCTGCGTTTTACTACTTCCCTAACTGCCCGCTTTTTTCGATGAATGTAAAATATAACCTTACCATAGTAAAGTTAAAGATTTTTACAGTTTCTGCCACAAGGTCAACGCCAAGTAAGTACGAGGTACAAAATAATTATAAAAAGTCTGTTCCTATTATTTAAACGCTCTCCTGGTATAGCCATGCACTGAAAAAAAAGGCGACACATGTTACCAAAAGAGTGAGTGAGAGGACGAACAGAGAACGGCCAAAAAAGAGATGGTTCAATTATGGCAAGAATGGCATGACTAAAAAGGTGTTGGATGACAGGCACAAATGGAAGAAGAAAACGTACTGCGTCAAACCCAGATGACCTGGGAATAGGGCAGGAAGAAGATGATGACATAAATTACCATCTGGTAGTACCTAAGTCTTACGATTAAACTTGGGGCAAGAGGTTTTGCTGCTCCTATGTATATTAAGTTTCCTCTGTTATCTGATGTCACAATATGTAACAGATTCGAATGCTTCGGTCATAGGTAACCAAATACAGCGGGCAAATTGCCAAGTGCTATTTCTTCAAAAGAGCGAATTGAAAAAGGCGAATGGAACATTCTGAAAACCTCTGTACTATGGCACAACTCTGGCAGGATTTCTATTGAAAGTGAAGCATAGCTCCGGCATCCCGACAGGTTAAATCGAGCGGCAGCCATGCATCATTCGAAACTACGGGGTGTCAGGATTCTGCCTCCACCGGATTTGTGGTGTACATAATGCCCACTTAAAGTGATAAGTTTCTTACGGATTTTTTCACGGATCACGTAGGATTTTGCTCATGTTACGTTCACTAAAACACACTCATCTTAGAGTGCCATTCCTGATGGCGTCCAAAGCAGTCTTATCGGAAACCGGGGTGCGTTTAGACTATGATTCAGGATTTGAGGAGACTGGTAATTACAATGAAGCAACTGCCATGCCAGCTGCCCTTCTTAACCCTATTTTTAAAAGATTACATTCTACTATTATCGACCCTAACTTATTGTAGTTAGTTTTAAATTCCAAACATGCCAAATACGTAGCACTCTTTTGCGAATGGAGCTTTCATTGGCGGCGACACTTTTGACGCGTTCACGCGATATCTAGGGTATCTACGAGTATGATCGATGTAGGCAGGTAAAAAATACTTACGTTATAGTGTATACTACGTAAAAAATAAGTTACAATTACAAAACTAGAAGTTTATAACGGAGCAATTATCTCCCCGTCTCACTCATGCGGGTCCTGTAGCGTGTTTTCGCGTTGCATAGTAAAGAACTAAATGTTAATAAAACGGGAAATAACGCGACTCAATTTTTTTAAATACAGGATTATGAACTATTGCTTGACGTTTGTTTCCGTTAAATTCCGTTATTGAATGAAATTAAGTAATGTTAATAATGATGAAACTGCCCGAGGGTGAATCTTTGTATACTATCAATATGTTTTTATAATATCTACATTTCTAAAAACTACTTTTATGTATGCACACTGAGCTTGTTGATAATCTGTCGTATGATTATCAAGTCACGACCCTTGAAGCATCGGATATTCGCGTAACCTTGTTATGCGGGTGTCGACTGTTAGGGTGTATGAATTTACCCGCAGCTAAGGTTGCCAACCAACTTCGAACGGGGGCGACGAATAAACTTACTGGTTAAGAGATAAATAAACTTACTTTTGATCTTCAAGAGCCAACTATTCTTCAATGTCTTTTTTTATAATATCATGGTTCTACCCTCCTTTATTAACTACGCCAATGTCAAGTGAAATAATTGATATGATGTGGGTAGTCAACTGTCGAATTCAATCAAAGTAACGGTCACGGTTTAGCGTTTTATGACCTGCGGATTCTGTCGACACCACTTTTAACAAAATCACAGGACTTTATTACATCGGAACATGTTCACGTGACAACTCACTCGGCACACAATAGCAGTGTTAAAAAAATCGGTAAAAAAACTTTTAAGTTAAACGGTTTTATCTTATGTGCACTGAAAACTAGAAAATAATAATAACAATTAGGTATTCTGAACTTCTAGTACAGAAATATTTTAGCACTAGGCAGAATAGCTTTTAGGCATATTAGACTAAAATAAAAACGTGGGGCCCCTCTGAAATCCTACCTATTGCAAAGCATATTTTTATACTTTGGTAGATCATGAGCTCGGCGTTCGCTGGTGAAGCCGCCACGGCTGGTTATTGACTGTCAAAATCTCCAGTTACGATTATAGTAAGTCGATGCAATCCACACTTAGTATAGAAGAAAGTATTACAGCAATTATAGTTAATGGGCCCCACGTTTTTATTTTAGTCTAATATGCCTAAAAGCTATTCTGCCTAGTGCTAAAATATTTCTGTACTAGAAGTTCAGAATACCTAATTGTTATTATTATTTTCTAGTTTTCAGTGCACATAAGATAAAACCGTTTAACTTAAAAGTTTTTTTACCGATTTTTTTTATTTTCTAGTTTTTAGCATTTAACGAAAATGTCTACCGAATAGGTATTCCTCGTTCTATTTAATTCGTTTAATGCATCATTATTACATGGTTTTTTACTTGATAATTTATTTCAATCTAATTCCTCAATACATAGCCCTTTCTAGAGACTTGACTCGACTTAGAGCCACGTATGCTTGCCCTTCCTCAAACAATTTTGAGCCCAAATACACTACTGCATGGTCGACTGTGCTGCCCATGACAAAATTAAGGGTAACATCCTTCTTTCAGCCGTACCATAATTGAATTTTGCTGGAAACAGTATGACTTTCGGGTGTTTAACGTGTATGCTCTGCCAAAGTCAATCCAAACTGATGATACATCTGTTTCGTACATTTAGGTTCGACGGAACTAGGGCCAAACAATTTCTGTAATGTGGCCTATAGCACCATTTACCAATCTTTTTGTCCGGGAGAAGACGGAGTCACAACCGAGCTTCTGAAAGCTGCCGGCAAGCCGGTTCTGAAAGAACTTCGGCATTATATTTAACTCGGTTCTTCTCCGGGAGAACTCCTTGGTCGTATTGTTCTTTAAGAAAGGCAACAAAACCTTACTGAAGAACTATCGACCAATTTCACTCTTAAGTCACGTCTATAAGTTGTTCTCAAGAGTCATTTCGAATCGCCTTACACGAAGACTTGACGAAGCTCAACCTGCAGAGCAGGCCGGGTGCCGACGGAGTTATAGCACCATAGACCATATTCACACAGTGAGACAGGTTATACAGTAGACCAAAGAATATTACCAGCCCCTGTGCATGGCGTTTGTGGACTATGAATAAGCTTTTGACTCCGTCGAGACCTGGTCTGTTCTCGAGGCCTTGCATAGGTGCCAAGTCGACTGGCGATATATCGAGGTGCTGAGGTGTACATGTCTCACTTAAGATTCGCAGACGACATCGTCATCTTGGCGGGAATATTTATATCTAAGACAAACGCTCCAATTAGGCAGTAACAGATTACAGAGAGAATCCAATAGAAGAATTCAGCTAGGCTGGGCAGCATTTGGAAGGCTTCGTCAAGTCTTCTCGTCACCTATCCCTCAAAGTCTTAAGTCGAAAGTTTTCGACCAGGTCGTCCTTCCGGTCATGACTTACGGTGCCGAGACGTGGACACTCACGGCTGGACTAATCCACCGGTTCAAAGTCGCTCAAACAGCTATGGAAAGGGCTATGTGGCAGTGGGCTGGTCACATTAGCCGCAGAACTGACAACCGTTGGAGCCGTAAAGTCCTTGAGTGGAGACCGCGACTCGGTAAGCGTAGTATTAGACGCCCTGCGACAAGATGGGATGATGATATTTGAAGGCTGGCTGGTGTGGGCTGGATGAGAGTGGCCGAAAATCGGGAGCGGTGGCGTGCATTAGGAGAGACGTATGTCCAGCTGTGGACGAGTACTGACTATGACCAATCCTTTTGTAACGTCAATGTTGGACCGCAACATTACTTTTGCTCCTTCAAATATTGCATGTACTGATGGTAAGCCTCCAGTCTTATATACAGGGTGTATCTGTAAACATTTACATCCTTTTAACCACGTGTTCTATCAACCTTTCTGAACAACATTTGTTCAACAACTTTTCTAAATTCTTCGAAAAAATGTTCGACTCCCCATACAAAATGACCAAGTCACGTGACCGACTTTGTATGTAAAGACCGCTAACTACGCAGGTACATCTAATTACCTATTTTTTTTTAATCTGTCCTCCTAACGCCACACAATCTTGGACACAACTGTTCTGGACACGACTACTCATGCCCTCACCTAATACGCCATTTTGTAACGACGTCCATCTTGGATTTTAAATTTTGTCATAATCACAGTATTCTACTAGTGTAGCCCTTTCATTTGATACCCATATTGAGGGGGTTGTGGAAAAATATGATATCCGCCATTTCGTACCGGCGGCCATCTTAGATTTACAATGATATTGATATTACTATATTGTATTGTCATCGGAACTTAAGGTGTGTACCAAATTTCAGATCAATATGACAAGAGGAAGGTACTTAAATTTTAATTTCTAATTTTGACCCAAATAAATACCGTGCGGGCTGAGCTAAATAAAACCGTTTAAAAACGATACAATTCATTGATTCTTATATTAATATCACTGCGACACTTTACTACACAAAAAAAAACAAATTTGTACACTAAAACCACTAAATATTAACGTAAAACGCGTAAAACCTTTGACGATGGTGGTCTATCTTTAAGGAGATTGGACCGTTTTTTTCTGACGTGACGTGCCAAAACGACAACACCCAATGACGTTGACGTCGTCGTCGTTGACGTTAACGCTATTTAGCGCGTTTTTTATTTGTTTCATCATTTGACTGGACGCCTGACAACCCTGCCCGCAAGCGTGCGACGCCTCTCAAACGCAGGCGGAGCCGCGGGTCATGCATATGGAGGAGGTCGTGTTGAGCTTCGACTGTCGCCCGAGAGGATCGATCACATCGAAGACGATATGGAATTTGGTGGCGTTGAGTTGATATACATGTATTGTCTCAAGGCAGTATAAATAAATAGGCCAGGGGAAATGACCGCTCTTTTGCAAGGGCACTCAACGGACCCAAATTATTTTTATTATAGGAAGGCAAACGAGAGCGGGTCACCTGATGGTAAGTGAACACCGCCGCCCAATGACATCACCTACACCAGAAGGAGTGCGGATGCGTTGCTGGCCTTATAGGAAGGTATGCTCGTTTCTTAAAGATTTGGATGTCATACCGGTAAGTTTTATGTATAAATAGTCATATTGAGATGATAATTT